>CAXKVX010003047.1:0-24250 GCA_964058865.1 Eleocharis quinqueflora
AACATACTGTCTTTGGGCCCATGAAAATCTACAAAAAAATGGTGTAATCCATCATTCATCATCTCGACCTTATAATCGCTCATCATCCTACAAAAAGAACCAAAGAAATCAACAGTAAATTAAAAATGAAAACTAAACTTGAAAGAAAAATACTTTTTGAGTTTGAACAGTTTTTGATTGTTTAATACAGTTTCATAAGATCCATTTCACGACGCTTGCTTGGTGACGACATATTTTCGCCTTTTCTTGTTCTCTATTGGGGAAGATAAGAGGTAAGAGACGGATTAGGCCAGTATAACTCAGAAAAGAAACCTCTCTTCCTTTTCTAATCAGAAAGTTTGAAGAGAAAGGTACGTGTAAAGAGGACAAACTCGACAGTGCATTAGCGTCTTCCTCTCCAATTTTGTCAGAACTGGAGAGATCTGAGAAGAATTACAAGTACACAATTTCATTTGATGGAGTCATGAAAACTTGAGAAATTAGAAACTAAGATGCTACAAGCATGGCTACGTCGGCAATACTCTTATTCCGTGCTTTATTATTTAAAATTTGGGCTTCCGTGCATATGTACCACACCTGTAACAAATGGCTATTCGCCTACGGGTTTATCATCAAAAAAAAAAAAACAAATGGCTATTTAACGAATCATCGCTTAGTCTTGTGGTTCTGACCTTCTGGTGTGGCCCACCTCTAACCTCTCTAACAATTTAACGGTAGTTTTTACGGATGGTCAATTTATATTAAATTTATATTTAATCAAAACTCAATTTTAAATTATTTATTTTTAGAACAAGTCTTATGTGAACAAAAGTTTTAAATTCAAATCAATCACAATAATTAATTTTCATTACTAATTGAACAATCAAGTCTATTTTACATCAATAATAATACAATCAAGTTAATTTTGATTCATAGCAGAATTACTTTTATTTTTATTCACTAAAATTTGAAATATCCTCATATTAATACACTAATATTTTTTTATCAGAACTTAATGAATTGTTTCGTAAAATTATTAATATGAAATCTTACTCATGTTATGTAATACGAATAGTAAAGACGATATCGACGAAGTATAAGGTGACAAGTTGGACAAGTTCGAATCAGATCAGGTTAGTTTGACTATCGATGATAATTGAGTTGCGGATTAGGTTAGATTTGGTTTATGGTCGTCAGGTATAGATAACTTTCGAATCATGAGTCGGATTGGGCAAGATCGGTCGGGTTTTGCGTCGAGTCTCGTCAATCTTTTTCGGATAATATGTCAGGTCGAGTGATACCGGGTTGAGTTTTGGGTCGGGTTTCGGGTCAGATATTGCTGACAAATTTTGTATCATGGATCATATCCGGCGAGATTGGGTCAGGTTCCGAATCAAGCATCACTGACAAATTTCGAGTTTTGAGTTCAGTCAGATGACATCATGTCATGTTATTGAATTGAGTTATTAAATCTTGACTTTCTCTAATGTTAATTTCTCAGTAAAATCAGATTATGATGTAGGCAAGATCGAATCTGATTGGTTTACAAGTCGTCTCAGGTAAAATCGGGTCAGATTTGGATCCATAGATATTGTTTTGATTAGGTTACGACTCGTCTCAAGTTGGATTGGGTCAGGTTGATTTTTGGTGTCAGGTTTGAATCCTCATATGTCTTTTCAGCTCTGATTACGGATCAAGTCGGATTGAATATGATCGAGTCGAGTTCGTTTGACTCCCTTATCAATTTTACTCTTTAAAGTTTGGAAGTATCGATTGATTCCGGATTATTATTTACTATTTTAATCTCAAAGTTTCAAATATTTTATTTTATTGTTAATATCACTCTTTAGATTGATACTTCAAGATTTTTACTTATAACATGTTAGTCTTGTCAGTATGATCAAGAAAACAAAACTACATAAAAAAATACATTTTCATTCATGTTATGGTCATATTATTAGTAAGACATACATTAATATTGGAGAGATGCTATTGTATATTATGAAGTTAAAATTAGTTTGATTTTTACTTCAGATTTTAAAATTTAAATTCAAATAGTTGATTCAAACCGTTCAAATGTGATCTTCATATTGAAATCTCACTAGAAATAAAAAAAATATTATTTTTAATTTTTTTTTTACAATTTTTAAAGATATATGAAATTTGTCGATATAATAATACATGGACCATCTAATATGATTGATTTTCGATCTCTCTAAAAATAATACAAAATAGAGAGTGAGTCTGTTATGGACAAAAAATTTAGACACAAATCAATTACAATCATCGATTTTCATCAATAATTGTGCAATCAAGTTAATTTTGCATCAATAATAGTGCAATCAAGTTAATTTTGATTCATAACAGAATTAGCCAAAAGAAAAAAGTTGAATGTTTTGTCTAGTGAGATTTCAAAATGAAGATCACACCTGACGGTTTGAATTGGCCATTTAAATTTTAAAATTTTAAACTTAGTTCTGAAACTAAAACTAACTTTGACTTCATAAAATATAATAACATTTCTCTAAATATTAAGTAATTTATTTTGGCATAAATAATACTACTAATATCAATAGATTGATATATGATGTCAAGAGTAAATATATTTGTTTTCATATTATTAATATTGTTGATAATATTTGTATTATTTTTTCGAGGAGGGTTCGAATGCCTCAATTTTGTTGTGCCTTCATGTCGCCTCCAAATCAACCACTCATTAATAACACTTTCTTGAGCCTCCAATTCTAGATCATTAGTTATTTCTTGATGAATGATATAGATTTCGAGGTACACAAAAGTGAAGACATTTGAACCCTTATATTTCTAAATGATTGATGACATTATGATAAAAAAATTATTTTTGGATAATAGATGCATGACCAATATGTTAGAAACTAAAAGTACTTAACAATTGCGGCTTAAGTAGAACTAAAGAATTTAGATGCGAAAATATGTAAAATTATACAAGATCTTAAGCCTCTTAGCAATCACACAAAATTACAATTCAAATGCAATATAAAAGTTGTAACAAAAATGCTCAAGAATTTTAGAGAGAGAGAGATAAAGCAAGATTTAGAGACAAGTTGACACACGATATAACTTGGTTCGAAAATCATTGCCTACTTCACACGACCCCAGTTCCACACCGAGCCGAAAACAAACAACACTATACCAAAGTATTTATAAAAGGTTCCTCCATAGAACAAATGATTCAATTCTTTGATCAAACAAAAACTCTTACAATTGACAAAAATAATTTGCAAGGTATCACTAAAAGATGATTAGACAATAACTATCCTAAATAATATCTAGCTCTCACAATGATTGAGGTTTGCATACTTGAACAACAGGATCTCAGTGCTCTCAAGTGATCTTAATTGCTTGTCAACTTTTTTTTAATAGCATCCACTTGCTAATCTCCAAAGAGATCTTCATCACTTTCCTCTCTTCTCCAATTGTTACCACCCTGCCCTCCTGTCTCATCTTCTAGCATTTCAGTATCCAACACCTCTAGTATTTCATTTTTTGTAACCTGCAGTATATCAGATTGAAAGATAGGTCCCACTCTAGACTGAGTACATGTTCAATATTGAAACAAATTTATTGCCATTGTGATTATTGCTCTAATTTCCTTAATTGGTGTATTGTTAAATACTCTATTGTTCCTTTCTGACCAGATTACCCATATGACCGTATCAATATAAATTGGATGTATTTTTTTATTCAGCTCTTTTAGTACCAATACAACTAATAATTTTCTTTTTTTACAATTTACTTGGTGCAAAAATAAAAGAAGTTCGAAATAGGAGAATACATGTACGAAAAAATTTAGAATCTTTACCGTCCTTAAATTTCTTTATTAACATTGCATTGCTTATCCATAGAGCTCTACTATTTTGGCTCAAGTCATAATTAAGAGCAAAAGCGGCACAAATCAGAACAAAAAAAATTCTCCAAGTTCTCAACGTTGCAACTTTCGATCTCAAAATAACACCTCCATCCATAGAATTAATGATGGGACATATTTAGAAACTAGTAATCGTACTCGTACACAGTAACGAAAGAAAATAATATAGACGAAAAATCATCCGCATTTTAATACATATTAAATATTAATAAATTACAGTTTTATATTAAAAATATGTATTATAACGATATATATAATACATAAATTATTATATAAAAAATGGTTGAGTAGCCTAGTGGTTAAGTGCTTGGGAGGTATTAGACTTGACTCAAATTCAAACTACATTGCCTACATTATTTTTAGTGAATTTTTACTTGAATGATTTAATCACAAGTTCAACGGGATCTTCTGTGGCGAATCTCTGAAAATGATTGTGTTGAAGTTCGAAATTTGCTTGAGAAGCACTGCAGATGGAATTTGATCGGATGACTCTTATACGGTCCGCCGAAAAATCATTAAATCAGTACCCTTGCGTGTTTTGTCATTCAAGCTCCTTAATAAGAATGAGAGATATTAAAAGTTTAACATCTTCTATGTATTATAATATATATATATATATATATATAGAGAGAGAGGGAGAGAGATAAATGCTATTATGCTTTGCAAAGCACGTGCTTTGAAATTGTGGACAATTGGATCACGCTTTGTGATTCGTGCGCACATGATGATTGAAGATCCAATGGTTCACAATTTCAAAGCACGTGCTTTGCAAAGCATAATAGCATTTCTCTCTATATATATATGGGGTTTGCTTCGATACTCCCACCTAAACTTGTTCTCTAAATATTAATTTCATCCGTTGATTTTATGAATTAAATGATTAAGATTAAAAGAATAATTTAGACGGCCGGTTTTACCACTCTAACAGTCGGTCACCATATAGAAAAATAACCGATCGCGATTTTACACAGCCGGTCACTTTTTTTTCGGAAGGGCATTTTGGTACGAAATTTGGATCCGATCTTTCGACTTCCTCGTCTCCCTTTTCTCCGAACCTCGTCTCCTCCCCCCTCCCTCTCTCTCTCTATGCACGGACAAAACAAACCCTAAACTCCTCTACGCTCCCCTCGCTCTTATTCCTAGAACAACGAGTGGAACAAATTTATCCAAATCTGAAAACCTAGCGAGTGGTTCCTCCCACCGATGCCACCACACAGCATCACCGACACGAGAGGTCTAAATACACCACAAGTGGATCCTTATCTCCAATCAATCCTCCTACACCGTCCGCTCTGTCTCGCCTCCCCTTCAGTCGCACCAGGTCGTCAGTAAGAGAATATTGTCTCTCTGCAAGAGACTAGCCTAATCCAATAGATGGGTGAAGTTTTGAACTCCTAAAACTATAGAAAGGTATTCTTGATAGTGCATTTTTGTGATCAGCTTTGATAGTGTATTTTTTGGATAAAAACATTTCTCGTATATATATTTTTTTTCTGTGCAATGTTTTCTATTTGTGGATTGCAAACTCTTATTTACATGTAAGCATTAGTTCATAGTTTATTAGTCACCCATTCATAATTTTGCAATGCAACCATCTTGATTTGTCTTTTTAATAATTTGTAGTTTGATTATCATTGGGTGGATTTTGATAACGGGTACATCAATAATCTGTGGTGTTTCCCTCCTGCAAAAGTAAGCTAATTACATACTATTTAATTTAGTACTTGATAAACTTGCTTCATATCAAAAGGTTTGGTATGTGTTAAACTATCTTACATAGCAATTCAACAGTAAGACCCAAATTGATAAAATTGATATCCTATTGTGAAATCAATTGAAGCTAATAAATTTTATTTTTGCATTCTAGTTAAGTAAAGATGAAATATTTCTTTACAATTGTTTTGATATTTTAGCAGTATAGTCTCAGACATGTGTGGTCATAGATGAATGGCAACATCCACTTAGACAACATCCTCCCGTGTGTTGACCCTACGATGACAACCGAAGCCATAAGACAAACCGAACTTGTAACATACCAAATAATAGATATATATACTGAACATTATGATAACAAACCTCCCCAATGGGGATTTCCCTCCACAATCTGTCCCATTGTACTATAATCAATCTGGGTCGTTGGTTCCAGTGCTATGTAACCCGTACTCAACCGACTTGAGTCCCCGTACTCAACCGACTTGAATCCCCGTACTCAATCGACTTGAGTCCCCGTACTTGTACCACTGAAGAGCTCCAATTTGATAATCCAGTACAGGTACATGTTAGACATTTTCTTAAGTATGGTAGATCACTAATAAACGATGAGCCAATTTCCACTGTTGTTGATAAAAGTGACAGTTGGTAATAAGTCTAATATAATCAGGGTGGTTTTTTGCCTTATGGTCCTAATTTGATTATTAGCTCACTCAAAGTTTTTTATTTTGATATCCTTTGGTTGCATTGGGATATAGTGGTTTAAACGAAATTAATAAGAGTGTTTATGAGCACATTGACAACTTCAATCCTTCCAGGGACCAAAATTGTAATTCAGTACTTCCGAGGTGGTTGTCTAACTTGTGTGAAGAAATTTTCAGATGGTGACTGTTTTCCTTCTTTGCTGTGTAGTCCTATGTTGAAGGTTCAACTGAAAATCAAGCATTGAAAGGGAAGGGGAAGGCTGAGAAACAGAAACAACCAAGAAAAATCACGAAAGAAGACCTAGAGCTTGAGCCACTTTGTAATGAGGTACAAAAAAAACCTGGGATTCATTATATGTCAACATGCTAACCAATTGAAGTGTGTCCAGTGGGATATTAGTGTGTTATAACATATGTGTATACTACATTGTTGACCAATATCAAATTTTGTTGTAATTAAATTAGTTATTTCGACTATATGGGCTCAATTGTTGTTGGGACTGAAGGAGTTGGTGTTTTTGTTGTTCACTATATGAAGCCAATTATAATATATTTAATGATTATAATTTTGATCGAAATAATAGATATTATTATATTACTGTTGAGGTATCTTTCACCATAAATTTTTTAGCCTAAATTAACATAGCCTCAATTGTTACTAATATTCTTTCCTCTCTAGGATTGTATAGGATTTGGTGCAGCGAGAGAAATGAGAAATCCAGTTAAAAGGTATCACTCGACTTGTATTTACTGATATCATCTGGTTAATAGAGAAGAGTTATCCAAGATTTTTTTTATTTTGAAGAAATAAGGCACAAACAGTCAAATAGTCTTTTCAGAAAGGCCAGTTAGGACCTCAATGATAACTACACCAGTTTAATTCCTTCTATATAAGTTCTAATTTTAATAATGAAAATTTAGAATTTTCTATAATATTTGTTTATTTAGAGATTTTGACTTTTACTGTTGAATGATTTTGCATGTGCCATGAATTTCAATATGTTTGTGTCAAACACTCAAACATGTATGAGATAAATGTTTCTATTTAGTAAATAAGTTGTGTTATTAAGTAATCGGTTCTCTGATTTGGACTTTTATTTAGTAAATTAGCTCTTATTGAATATGCTAGGCCAAAGGGGACATTGGAAGTGGCATTATTCAATGGTTACATGAACAATATTTTTTTGTACTTCACTTTTGTACGGTTGGATTAAGGCAATTGGATATCTTGCTTATTTTGTGTTGTGAATCCTGCAGGTTATATCTCACAGGTCATTTCTATTTCCTGTTATTTTTTTGGGTCCAAACTGGAAGTTAGTTGTGTTTTAGAAAGCAGTAAATCAGATTAAATTTTGAGTTCTGATGAGTACTTTTGGTTGGTTTTGCAAATCATCAAGTCACTTTATGGCTCAGCTATATAAGTTATGATATCATGTATTGCAAGTCTTTCATTTGTGTTTTGAATTTGTAGTGCTATTTATGAAATTGCAAATGAAATTTAGGAAGAATTAATATTTGATTTTATGACATATAGGGCGGATAATTGTGTTCTCTTTTTATTGTTTTGTAGGTAGTAGACAACTTGCTGAACCTAGATGATTAGATCCAATGCACATTGTTTATTCTAGAAAGAAACTATGAGTTTTATCTTGAATATATAAAAAAATCAATCTTATGTAAACTATTGCTTTGGTGTAAAGTTTGTACTTATTCTTATACGCTCAAGCCTCATCACAGATTACTTGACATAAGTGCATCATTGTATATGTTTGTAGTATTAGCAAGAAGATGGTTTAAAATGGATTGCATAAACGACAAGGGTCTAAGCTTTTGTATTATGTGGTCTTGAATTTTCCATGCACGGTTGGATTTTGTTCCTCTCTATTATTTTTTTTGTTGATTTGTGATTTGCTCTATTATTTTTTGAAATTTCTTGTTCTATTTTTTAGCTAGGTGATTAAAGTCTAAAATTTTTTAATTTGAAATTGTTAATTGAAAACGTTTTCGCCTAATAAATTGATCGTAGTCTTGTGCATTAAATTTCAACCCTAATTCTAACTGGCTTTACTAGAATAGCCTGAAGAGAAGGTTGAGACCGCTTAATTGAATTGCTTCTAAGATGAAGATGTTTGATAATTGAATTCCGTCTAAATAAAAAATTTCCTGATTGTGTGACAGTTAAATAAAGCTCAATTGATTTAAAATGTCAAGTGTTTGTACAATTATATTATAGTCCAGTTCTGATATGATTTCTGACAAGATATCATTCAGCAGTTACACAGTATCATTGATATAAAAGTTTATATGAGAAGTTATTACAATAAGTCATCCAACTATACAAACAAAACCTTATACATGTAAAGTGACATCTCTTCTGCAACTAAAAATACAAACCTAATATCATACTCTTGTGATTATAATTAAATCAAAAATAGATATTTCTTCTGCCAATAAAAGGAGAAGGAAGAAGTGTACACGTTATGCTAACTTTCAAATCCATTAGCAAAAGCTTTCAACAAATAAAAACCCAATTATAAAATTCTACAGCAATAGTGAAATTAGATAGCTATTATTCTCTCAAGATGAAGAAGAAGGCACACCAGACTTAACCTCTCAATCAGATTCCCTTTGTTCCCCTCCTTAGCAGCCAACTAGACAAAATTAAATAAAAAAAGATATCAATAACATTTGTAAATCAAAATAAGATGCCATGTATTGATTAAAATCTTTCACCACTTCAATCACAAGTTATATTAAATACATACATGGTGGAACCAAGCAGTCTAGTAATATTATTTGAAACCTAATTAGAATATACTTAAGTGTTAAAATAATTTTTGTATGCTTTCCATCGAACACATGTTGTGTGTCTATTAGACCTATGCCGACAAATGTTAATGTAAAAAGATGATAATAGAAATTATCAGTACTAAGGTAATACACATTACCGTTAAAGTGGTGGTAAGAGCAGCTCCAGAAGAAATACCAGCAAGAACACCTTCTTCTGTGGCAAGTCTCCTTGCATTTGCCATGGCTTCCTCAGATGATATTGTCACGATCTCATCAATTACTAACGTGTCCAGATTTTGAGGTAACATTCCAGGTCCCACTCCATGTATCTTGTGAGGGCCTGGCTCACCACTCCCTGCAATGTCACATGGAGATCATTATGTCAATATTTGCTCTTACTTCTATGAAAGATGAACATAATACTTCATTACTGTGTATTTTTATTTTTCTTGACATAAGATGGGAGACAATCCTCCCAAATTAAAATGTGCATAAAAGGACCTCCCAACAGAATTTAGAAATCAGTGTGTATTTTTATGGTACATAGGAAGTGAAGAGCATAAATTTAAATATGCCTTACACAATTAAAAGGACAAAGGCATGTATGATGATTCACATGCTTATAGACTATAAAGGTCATTAACAGAGCTTTCGGGCTCAACAACAACTATGTTGATATTTGGATTTGAAGTCTTGAGATACCTATCGATCCCACTTACAGTGCCTCTAGACCCTGATCCTTCCACAAAAATAACTATTTTGCCTGCTGTATCTTTCCATATTTCTGGCCCGGTCAGTTCAAAATTTCACATCGTTAAGGTTATAAAAAACTTGAACATTGAAGAGTATAACCCACCATTTTTTTATGTTTGATTTTTTCCTTTTTGGAAAGTGTGCAAAAAGCACCCAAAATTTAGGCTAGGTTTCCCACTGAGCACACAATATTCTTGGATTAAAACTAGCACTTAATATGCTGCCCTTGTTCAATGAGAAAGTTCATTTTCTATGAAACTAACGACCGTTCATCATTATAACAAAAAGCCACTAGTACATTGCAAAAGGACTTATTAATACTTTGATAAAATTATATTGAAGAAATACTTGCTGTCTTTACAGCACAATTTAGTTGAAAGGAAAATAAGCAAAGAGAAATTTCAGGTTTGGTAAGAATACATGTCCATCTGAAATGTGCATCTTGGTTTACTTGGTTGGTGAACTGATTAAGTAAATGAACATTTGCTATTTGCTTCTTCAATTCCTCTATCCTCTCAAATAATCCATCAATCCTTTCATAGGAGTTAGAAAAAAATTCTAATCATGATAAATACTTTGTTAAGTCACTAATCAATCATACATCTGCTCTACACCAGTACATGTTATGATCAATATAACTGTAATCCATATGTACCAGTGCAGGTAGTTTGTCTTAGCACTAGCCTATACATACTAGATTTTCCAACAAAGAAAGTAAATACTAAGATACTAACAGGAAATTCGAGAAAGCAAAGAGAATACCTTTTAAATGAATGAAACAGTATGGTATGCATCCAGTCTAAAACCTTACCGATTTACTGATTCCTTTGAAATCGCATGTCTCCATCTCCTTTTATATCTCTGGAAGCAAATATCGCCGACCTTTGCCTCAAACAAAAACCCCTACCAACTCGCAAGAAATCAAATTAGAGAACTGAAGAGGGATGGGGAAGGAGTGGAATGAGTTTTAGCGAAGAAGAAGATGGGAGATGGAGAGAGAGGATAGACGGACAGGGGGCAGTTACAACTTGAGGAGAGAGGAAGAGAGGAGCGGCGATGGGGGTCACAAAAGGAAACAATGTTAAAGAACTTTTTTGGCGTTAAACTATTTTGGAAATGACGTTAAATAATTTTTGTATCCGGTTCTACCCTTCTGCTTTTTGCACATATTGTTTTTTATGGTGGGAGTATGGGAAGATTCTCCTATATATATATATATATATTGCAAAACTGTTATCAATCTTTCTTTTGCAAATTTCATTGACCATCACAGGATCTTCAATATTTGTAATATGGATAATGTTCCGGAGATATCACATTTGATATCAACTATTGATACTGATTTTATTATGCATTTTTATTTGAGTTATCATGCATATTATTTGAGTTATTATGCATGTTATATCATAATAATTATTTCAGTACAGAAATTAACATGTATAACTATTTCATTACAAAAAATAACATGTATAATAACTCAAATAATGTGCAGTATAATTCAACTAAAGATGCATAATAAAATCGGTATCAATAATCGGTATCGAATATGATATTTAGTATTTACGTATCAGCTCCCTTGTAATATTTCTAATCATTTACAAATATATATTGTGTGGGCAGAGACGAATTCAGAATTTCCGTCAGAGAAATAAAATCTATATTTTTTTTCAAAAAAACAAAATAATACAAATTATTTTGCAAAAAAATAACAAATCCAACAAATACACAAAATTTGTTACAAATATATATTACGGTACGTATCAGGGTTCTGTGAACCAAGTTAATAAGTCGTGCATCTTGACCTTATCCGGACATGTTCTAGTTAGATTGGTTACATTCCTATTGAACTAACTTTTAATTTTCAAGGATTCGATTATTATAAAATAGAATCGTGCGAGACTTTTTCTTTATTGGCACTGCATTTCACGGAAATGTTAATCATTGAATATTGATCATGATTGGTGATTGCAATGCTCCAACTAACATAGGCCATTTCCTACTTCAACCTTGCAATTAATGATCTTTAGTGTACAAGCGAATGATGTTAGTTACAAAACCAAAAGTTAACAGTTCTTATAGCAAACCGCAGGGAGGGCTAGCTTAGCTACATGGGAAGCGGATTCTCTGCCGCGCAGCAGTAACGAACGCTCAGGATTTACTGCATTGTAGGTAACGGACGGCTCAGATTTGATTCAGAGGGTTTGATATTATAAAATTTAGCTTGCACGAATCTCGATGCAAATCAAAGACTGAGATTTACCGCGCAGCACGCACAATGTTTGTTCTACGCAATAGAAGATCTGGTTTGAGCTACATGGTGTCAGGTATCGTTTCTTTATGAAAAAATGCAGGTTTAAATTTCATAAAAAATATTAAAATATAATAAGTATCGGAGATAAAAAAGTTCTTTATATATATAAAAAAAGCAACTCTTATAACAACATTTATTATTCTGCATCCGCTATTTTTTTTTCTTTTTTGATGAAAGTTGTCTCAATGAGACGTCAGCTTTCATTGAATAAAAACAATTGCAGTACATATAAAAGGTACAGAAAATTTATACCTTAAGCATATTTTAATCTGAGCAGTTAAGTCCACAGCTACACATGTATCTTATAACTGTAATTAATCAAGCATGTCTTCATCTTCCTCTTCATAAATCTCTTTAATAATTGTTGAGTTAGATTTGGAGTTTAAAAATGCTGCTCATTTGCTTGGATTACATCATTGCTGGAGAGGTGTGCCATATGACTAGGAACACCTGTCTAGAAAGAATATAGTTTGGAAGTTAATTAGCAAATATATAGATTAAGGATTAGCAACAAAAACATTCTTAAAATCACATTATTCATTGCAGTTCATAAAATTCAAATATAAGCTGCACAAAGAGTATCCCAATGAAATAAATGTTGGTCTAAAGCTTTTGTTTTAGTATTTTAGTGGAAGAGAAAGAAAAATGAGTGAGCAAAAAATATTTTCTATTCCATTGATTCAACACACATTACAAATGACAACATCTATATTTAAATAACATGAATCTTTTTAACCGCACCACTCATTTAATTCTACTATTTCCTAGATACTAGTAGCCATGACACTCCCAGAAACTACAACTCAATAACTCAACATAGAAGACCAAAGCTAATTAACTTCAACATAGCAAACACAAAATATAGAAAACATAAAAAGCTATGTTGGAAATAAAGCTAGTGAGGAAGATGATTATGGGGTATAGGTAATTAGGCTGGAATGTTGTTGTACTGATAGGTGAAAATGATTCTTTGTATGTAAGTCGAGCTCGAATTGAGTTCCTTCTCTGAGTTCTTTTGAACAAGCACTTTGTATGAGGTCTTTGTGTAGGTTTTGTTGTAATGTAACGTTATTCTTTTACAAAACATTCTTTAGTGTACACAATTTTGTAGTGAAAATTTCTGGTAAATTGGTATGATTTTTATTATATTTCTGTTTCTGTTGACTGAATTCTTAGTTATGCAATTAAATACTAAGCAGTAAGCAACTAAGAAAAGATATCAGGGTCCAGTACCACGGTACCAGCACGAATGAACTATATTTTGCTTTTAGGAAAAAAAGGCTTGAAATAATAAGATATGGACAAACATAAATATTGAAAGTGTTATTGAAAGATTCACGGAAATTCTCTCGGCCCTTTCTGCTAAAAGATTAAGTTCTCAGTTTTGTTATTGAAACTGACAACAAACATGAATATTGAACCTTCAATGTGCCATCCCATTTCAGTTTTTGTGCTTAATTAATTGTTATTTCCTGTGCTGTACCAACCTGGCAAGTAAAATGCCTGTACTTGACATCCACTCTTCCTCTCTTTGTAAATTTTATGTTTGGTGTTTGGTAACTCATTATGGATCAGTTATCCTGGAATTATGCAAAATGTCAAGAAATTAAAAAAAGGACGAAAATTTTGGATTATATGTCAGTCAATAACCAGTGTAGTATTGCAATCACATGTCAGTATGGTGCTGCACTATATGCATTGTTGGACCTCATCCAGGCACGAACCTCACCTTGCAACATTCATTGAAATTGCAATCTTAACACAACAGTGCAGTAAATAGATCGAACAGATAGAAAACAATTTCTCGTATTTTTTTAACTCTCTGAATATAATATCATACATTATTCACATAGCAGTATTGAAAGTTCTCAAATCCTGCTTAGAGAGACCTCACAATTAATTAGATTATCTTTGTACAAGTAATAATAGTTTAGCGTTGCTAGTTGGAAAATGTAAACATGTCAATTTTTTTTCCTAATTATCTTGCATCTGTTGATGGTCACTGGAAAATTATCTTTGTACATAACTACGATCACATTAGAAAGTTCAGGTCCTTCATTTACCAGTGTACAAAATTCACACCTACTGTGAATTCTCAACCTTACCAGCTCTCTATGATATATTTATCCATGCGGGCAGTGCAGATGCTCCTTTGTAGCCCCAAACTTAAGGAGATGCATACCCCAGCCATTGGTAAATCCATGAATTGACAGTACCTCTGCATACCCAATTCATACTCAGTTTCCAAGGCATATTACATTGGATATCAAGAAATTTGCTCAAACAATTTTTTGGATAGATAGTGAACTACATAATTGACTGTCCATTGTTACTATACCAACTCTTTTTTTTTGGCCTTGATAGTGTTTCAGCTGAACTGACATGACACCAGATGCTTAGACTGCATTCCAAGTCTTTCTAGCCATACATACGTGCTTTGAGCGCCTTTGTTTAGTCACTACTATTTTGACTTTTCTATTTTACATTTTCTTCTTTTCTTTTTGGTTGCAAGTATTCTTCTTGTTGGAATTTAACATTGATAACCATGTCAAAGGAAATTTAAAGTTTATGACATATTTTCTTTTACCCGATTTACATAAAGTTGAGTCATATAATGAACGTTTCTAATTTAAATTGGTATCTACATATGAGCTCCCAACAAAAAATACAATTCTCTTGTAAAGCTTGCTTACAAGTTACTGTTTACATGTACTGGACGTTGCTTCGGGCATTTAGATTTAATGTTATGATCATGAGAAGTTTCCTTGGAACTACTGGTACACAACTTAATTCAAACATTAAAGATCAATATCGGATCTTTAGTTTACTTTTTCAGGACTAACTCTATCACTCTGTAAACTTGCATTTCCACACAGTGATTATTGTTAATTCCATTATTAGAAATTTAGAACAGTAGCTAATCATGCACCAAAGTTGCAATTATTGGCATAAACCATAGGATTCAACAAAGCTTTCACCAGTTATGTTGCTTAGTAGGCTTTCAGCCAATAGACAATCCAGTTACACTGCAAGTAACCAAAGATTTCAGGCGCCCCATAGAACTTGTGACCAACCAACTCAATTATTGGTAATTAATATATAAAGAACATACTTAAAAGAAGATAAAACTAGGTAAGCATCACATAAAAGGACAATCACAATCAGTAAATTAATATCCACCAAATAACCACAACTAACTAGAATTACATTATTTAGATTTACATAAACAGCCACAAGGTTAAACCTGACAGCAATGGGATCTAAGGGAGGGACAGAAAAGCTTCTACCAGTGCAAATCTTAAACTCTGATAGTTGATATGTCCTGACTAGTGAGCTCCAGCATGTAACCATTGCAAAGTCAATACCAATGCTTGAGCTATGACAGTGCCATTTGACAGGGTAACATAACAAAATCAGTCAATTTCTTCAATTTAGTAACCAAAGAAAATATCAACAAATAAAATCTTCATGAATATGAGAATATCAAAGGAAATAAAAGAGCAAGGGAAAGAAAAGACAGTACAGTTTGGTAAATCCAACCCCAACTACCCTTCCAGCACCAAACACCAACCAGTAAATAATAAATATTCCATATTTCCCCTACAAAACTTCTTCAACACTTTCTTCAAAAAGGGAACAAATTAAGCCCTCCTCTCTTGTTTACTAACCATCACCAGGGATTTACGAAGAAATAATTTGGACTCTTTTGAAAATGAAAAAGAATAACAACTAAATCTCCGACGATGCGGGGATATCCACACATTCCTCACTCTAAAGTAGAATCAGGAACATGAAGATTTGAAGTATATACCACAAAATTTTGCAAAATAAGAGAGAATAACAGATTTACCTGATCAATTAAAAAAGTAATCATGAATTCTCCTCTTCAGATCTTGATCTGACAAACCGACGTCTCCTCCTCCTTGCAGAGTTATCCTCTTCTTCTCTTGCTGGCGGCAATCTCCTCACCTCCTCCAACCCCCTTCCTGGGCTCCGCATCAAATTAAACAACATGTATGGGGCCCACAAATGACCCTGCCCACCACTATCTCGCCCATTCCTATCACGCCCCCTTGAAACCCTAGAATCATCAACCCCTGTTTCGATTACATAGTCCCCTAACACAATAGCACCAGGCATGGCTGATCTAATTGCACTGAGAACGTCACCATGCTCCTGCCTGTGCTCGAGTCTGTGCCAGGCACGCTGTCTCCAAGGATCCACTGCACCAGGTCTAGTGAGTGGGTGGGCCCGCCTAGCATGCCTCCTCAACTCTCTGTAATTGCCGATAAATGTGCATGACTCTCTGGAACAAGATCGTGCTTTCTGATCGAGATATTGTCTCGCTTCTTCTACTACCATCCATCCAAGCACATCACCTCTGCAAAGGGGGCATTTCAACCCATTTTCAGGGGCATCATCGTCATTTTCTTTAAGGAGCTTCTTAAAGCGGTCAAGACAGTTGGAGTGGCGGTAACTGGTGTCACAGACATAGCAATGGCAGCCCTTGTCTTGTGAGCTGCAGATGAGGAGGACTGTATTGTGCGGGTGGTCCATGCAAATTGGGCACCGCACATCATCCCATTCCTTGTGTAAGGTTGCTAGGTCAGTCGACTCCTTTGTACCGAGTAATTGTTTTTTCAATTCTGTTGTCATCTTGACCAACTAGAACTGTTTTTCGCATGTTAATGTCAGGCTATGATCTTTTACAGAATCAGTTTTTCTATTTTTGTGTGTGTGGATGAGTGTTTTATTCGCTTGGTTACTATTTCCTAGTATGACACCCCATACCAATACAGTGGAGTTCATTGTACCCAATAAATAGGAAAAAAAAGGAAAATATATATACAACTTACCAGAAAAGAACTTTTGAAGCTTTGTAATCCAAGTTATTGTTAATCCTTTATCTACCGAAAGTATTTCTCGCAACAAAATTCTTCTAAAGCATTCAACAAAGAATCCAATTTCCTAGAAATCTTCAAGAAAGCATAAACTGGGACACAAACCTCTAAAGCTTAATCAATGATCCACAATTCACGTGGCTATCCCTGCACTGGAATTGTGGAACAACCAGAAAAAAGTCATCTAGAGGAGTTTAACCATTTCCAAAGAAAAAAAATTGACATAAATTGAAGAAAAAGTAAAATGAAAACAAAGAAGTTCAATAATTTGCGGATCTAAATTGATCGTAGGAAAATTTAAATTTCTAAAGGAAGTATTAAGTTTTGGTTCACATCTGAAACAAATCAACTGTTCAGACAAAAAATCCAAACACCTTTTTAATCTGATCCCCTTACACCATATCTCCATCTCAACTATACTTAATATGTGAAATTTGACCTCTACAAACCCCTGAAAACTAAAGTCAGATGTAACAACAGAAAAAAGAAAAACAAAGCTACGTCAATACCAAAAGGGAAAGGAACGAGTTTGGAGAAATCTGAAAAAAATTCAATTACTAATATTTAATCAGGTCTTTTCTTTACCACAAATTTGAAAGTAGGTCCCGATATTACAAGGTAAAGAGAACAGGAGGCATCCGATCAAACTCGCTCGAAACCGATCCGACCTCTCGCTCCAAACGATCTGATCTCTGGACTGCCTTGGTTTCTGAACCTTCGCTCTTTGTTCTCTGTTTTTAGCTTTTTCTGAGTATTGACTTATTGTTGAGGTAATTATATAGCTGGGATGCCAACATCATAAGAATCCAGATTTCTTGGGGAACAAATTATGTGGAGAGATTTTTTTCTCTCGAGATTAGAGAATTTTTTTTAAAAAAAGTGGAGAGCTCGTCACATCATTTTCTCAACAAAAATAAAATATACAAAACTCAACCACAAAAAATTAACAATCCATACTCACCATTCACTATCTATACTATATTATTTAAAACCCAACAAAATAAAAATAGCAAAATATCTCTACTAACAACACAATGTCATTTACGCAAATCTAAACACAATAACGAAATTAGAATAATTTACCTGGTTCCATACAATGATCTTCACACACTTGAAAACTCTATCCACATGGATGATATTTGAGCATCGATACATCCCGCAATTATCAACTAGGCATCTTGTACTTCTACCAACCGTCATCTCCGATGCTTAATCAGACGTCGCACCTGAAATAAAGTGAAATCTGGTCCAAGATTGTTTGATTATATTTGTACCTCACAATCCCCAGATCGCACCTCGATCAGAGCTCAGTCGTGCTTCGCACATGTCCACGAACGAGTTGCCAGTTGCCTCAGCCCTCTCAACAAATGCGATCAATCTCGAATACCCATGTACATCTCCCACAGCTCATGATCAACCACGATTAACCCCGAATCAGAAAAAGGCACACTTATTGTCAGTGTCCCACTATCCTAGTTATTTTCCAAACCCTATCTGATATCTTGCTAAACTAATCTCAGATCAACATAGCCAAATCAACAAAGTCAATAACCTCTTGTTGCCCACTATCTCGGCACTATATTGATACAAATATTACCTTATACTCTTGGATCACCATCGTCCCTGGCAGGAGATTACAACACAAAGGGTCACATGAAAACTGTCTCGTCTCAAATCCCATAACTCTTGCACCCCTGAGTTTTATATTTGCCCAAGTAATAGTTGCACCCTAAAGTGTAAATTTTGTTCTAAAACTTTCACAAAAATAATAGTAAGATGTGTACACAAAGTGACATTATAATGCTAGAATTAAATTAACCCTAGTTGTGTCTGATCTGAAAAATATAAATATGGAGGTCTTGGTTGCCTTCTTCTATATGAATTTTCAACCCATATTCTCTCATGTTTATAGCAGCCAAAACCTCCATTAGAGATAAACACATATAGCTAAACTATTGCTCCACAATCTCAAATTTATCTATTGAAAATTTTAGCTTTTTGCTTATCCAAGTTACTCTTGTGTTCTACGGGTCTAGTCTCCATTCTTTGTGTGTAAGGAGCTAAATCTCGGCCCTTGTAAAAGACCTTTGGCGTATAGTGCAAAAGGATCGACCTTGTTACCTTGTTGGGTAGTCGGAAGTTCCGGAGACGTAGGCTCGTCAATAGCTGAACTTCGTTAAAATATCAGTGTCATGTGTGCTAAATTTTGTTTTATCTTTCTTAACTCAACCTTTAAAGTTATTTATTTCTAGTTAGTTAAGAAGGTTGTGATTGAATTGCTAAATTGTAATACCTTGTCTTGCCATTGAAAATTGAATTGTGCACCTAATTTGCAAAAGAACCCTAGAAAATTCTAATCAACTCTATTCACCCCTAGGGTTTAAACAAGTGATATCAGGACGGGTTGAGTTTGTGAACTAAGGTACACTTAGTCTCAAAACGAAAATACTAAGTATGGCTTCTTATAGACATGTTAAGGAACCAACAGTGTTAGAAATCAGGTGTAAGAATTTTAGCCATTAGAAAAGGTGCATGATTAATTATTGAGAGCTTTTGATTTGTGGGAAGCAATAAGTGATAGGTTTACACCCACATATGATAAGGTTACCGGCAAATTGGAATACCAATCTCAAATTAGGAAAAGAACCAACGATGTCGCGATAAATGCTATTTTGTCATCCGTTAGTGAAACAATTGCACAAATTTTTGGTAACATGACCATTGCCCATGATATGTGGGAATCACTAGTGAAAAGGTATGAATGCAATGACCAAATAAAACGGAATAATGTTGCCGACGTAGACACGAGATATGATATTTTAGAATTGAAGAAAATGAAAGTGTTGAGAAAATGTATCATAGACTTACTCTTCTTATTAATGAGTTTATTCAAATGAGTGAATCACTTATTAACAATAAGATTGTAAAAAAGTTCATTCGCACTATGATTGTGAGACCAAGGTAGAAATGCTCTGTAGGTGCTCTTGAAACGGTGAATGGAAGAACGTTGAACCGTCCACTCTCTAGGAGATATACACCTCTATTTCCGTCCCAAAACTTTAGATCTTATACAAAATAAACTTCTATATTTTTTTTTTCATTTGTGTGCATTACTCTCGACACTAAATAAGAACAACAATCACACTCATTATTTAAAACCTGAATTTTATATTACTAGTGAAAAGAAAAGGGTGTAATGAAGCATGGGGAAGTGAATATTTAACTCTTCTAAAACGCATTCCATTAGTATTAGTGCGTTTTTTCGTTAAAAAAAATTGGTGAGATTGGAAATACGTTTCAGCAAGCTTTGACACATAATTAAAGAATATTCAAATGATAGAAATTTGATTTGTTGCCATGAATATGGGGTCAAAACATCGTCAAAAATATCAAAACAAATAGTTTATTATGAGGATCATATCACTGCACGTTCAGCTAGCAACCAAGTTGAACAACAATGCATATCGAGATATGATCATATGCAGAAGCTTGAATCATTAACTATACAATCTGATGGCAAAGTTACCATCAGCTAGACAGCTACTGAGCCCATGACTTTCTTATAACAATGCATTGCTTTAAACACCTTCAGATGGTGAGTATACATTAGAAACACTGAACTCGCCCAAGAGGCCAAGATAGTATTTGATTGAAAAATAAATATAACAAGAATCAATTTGTCTATTTTGACAGCCATAAAAATGTACGTTTTTTAATATAATACACATAAAACAAGTGAAAATTTATATAAAGTTTACAGTTCAGTAAATGATTTTTACAACTGTCAGTAATTCAATTATTCCACAATCCACAACCTTCCATGAAACAATTAAATGGGATTCAAATTACATAATTTGATTCACAACTAATTTGCTAGACCAACTAGCATATCTACCTTCTATAATTTTTAAGGTACTTTGCTTGATATAAAAAATTTTGCCAAAATTGTCTAGCAAACTTAGTCTCAATGAATCCCAACCCATATAAATTAATAAAGAATAACCAAATTTGAGCCAACACTTTAATCTTGACTTTCTACATTAACTAATGTACATTCCACGAAGAAATACTTGAAGAAAGGAACTTCCTGTCAAACAAGTCCGGCTTGTAGTTCTATCAAGCAAAAGCACCATAAATTCTACAGAAAAGTGAAAAAAAAATAGCAATAAGAAAAACACCTTCCTCAAGGTAGAGAAAAATTGCTCCCAAATTACAGCTTGAAGTGCATGAAAATGACTCAAACCAGCACATTTTGCTCCAATAAAATCTCTCAACGCTTCATCCCTAGAATTTTGCTCGTCATCTATCGAGAAACATAATAAATTCAGTGTTACATTTAATTTGAATTTGGTATTTGATGACTGTTGTCATATAGGCACATCCTACACTTATGGATATAATAAAGTTATCACTTCTCACATGCATAACTTTATTTTTCAAGTTATTGACCATATACTTCTTCCAAACATGGCCATGAGGGTTAAGTTCACAAAATATTACTATGCACGGTCAAACTTGATGCAGAATACTGAAAATGTAGGAGAACAAAAGCGACGAAATAAAAAACAAATAAAATAAAATGAGTAACACGCCTCATTGTTGATATTAAATCTCCATCTTGGATTCACCTGCCATTTCTCTTTGTGCCACCTTTGGCCCAAAATAACGAGCCCCATTACAGCAGTAGCCACAAGCACCGACCAAATTGTGTTTACCTCCTTCACATTATAATATAAGAAAATTGCATGTCTTTTCCACCAGGCCTCACATGGCAATGCCTTTTCCCCATCTCCTTGATTCTTCATGTCATTATCATCAACTGATGAATTTCCTGTTAAAAAACAAGCCAGCTTAGATAACACGGAAAATATAATACAAACATCCTAAAGATGATCCTATATAGCCTACAATACACTACATATGTGACATCTACCCCTTCTCACGTAAGTTTTCAGAAAGTACCACAAAGCACCTTCTGCTAGTTCTGTAAATATTCAGAAAAATAAGCAATGGCGCTTTTGTTGTTCTGTTTGAAATCCTAGAGGTACATATTTCCTGGA
Source organism: Eleocharis quinqueflora (assembly GCA_964058865.1). Classification (NCBI taxonomy): domain Eukaryota; kingdom Viridiplantae; phylum Streptophyta; class Magnoliopsida; order Poales; family Cyperaceae; genus Eleocharis; species Eleocharis quinqueflora. The sequence goes on from CAXKVX010003047.1 coordinate 22,116, forward strand.
AAAAATACACGGCATTTCATGTTTTTTCAGAAGAATAGGTGGGCCTTTCTTTCGTTTTATTTTTGTTTTGAGATCTTTCAAGGCTTCAATGAAATCACTTCTAAAAAATATTGCATCCATACCTTCTTCTTATCATTGTCATTTAGCCAATATAATCCTGCACCTATTCACAAACTCGATAAATCAATAAATTTAAGCTCATATGGTTTAAATATCCAAATAAGCTTCATCTTTAGCTCCACAAAACCTAAAAATATCATTTATTGCCATCCAAATGTTGGAACAATTTAGTGAACCGCTATACATTCTCAAGAATAACACATGCTAACAGTCGTCAATTGTCGTAAAAAAAATGGCCCCAGCTACACCCAACAATACACCATTTAAATTTACACATGGTTCACACATTTGCCCTGTTAGCACCGGAATATTACATTCTCATCAATTGGTGGGCAAAATCCCTTCAAGAAAATCATCATGTCACTCCCTACTTGATTCTTTAGAAAGAAAACCTAATATACTGCCTTCCTTGCTGTTTCCGTGTACATAAGCAAGGACATCAATAGACTGAAATTATTCCAGAAAATATTTTGAGATGATAGGTCTTGGCATATCCCCCTTGTATGGAGAAGTATGAAATAGTACTTCATTCATGCTGTTTTTTTTTATATACTATAGCAATTTGAATTAGTTTAAACTAAATCAGCGTAAATTAGTCCTTTTGGTAATGTTGGAACGAACAAACTTATGTCTTCTGCAAGCGACCTAACAGATGCCAGTACCGATTGACAACACATGAGATGTCAACTAAGAAGAAAACAATGCTATTACTTAATACTTCAGCAAATAATCAAATACCTGTCTCTTCTTCATCGGAATCCTGAATCGTAACACGTTGACCCTCTTCGAAAAATTTAATTCCTTCTGGTGAGGATTGATATTCAATGCTCCCTCGAGGCTGCTCTTCTGTTTGTTCAACTACAGGTTCTGGTTCCAGCTCGGGTTCTAGTTCAGGCTCAGGCTCGATCACTTCAGGTTCAATTGGCAAGTTTTCATGTTCGTTTGGAGGGAATACAAACTGGCCTGGCAAGAAGAGGGAGTCGGCTGCAGAATCCTTCTCAGTGTATGCAGAAGAAGAGAGAGAAACCATATCCCATTCGCTTTCTTTAGAGGTTGAACCTTCAGCCCCTTTTTCGTTGTCAGACATTTCTTTTTATATGATAAAAACTTGAGTTTTCCTGATCAGTTATATAAAACAAGAATCTAGTATCATATTACACAAATTGAATCATGAGATAAAACAACAATATAGCTTAACAGCTCAAACGGTGAGGAAGGTCTTTGATTCAAATCCCTAGACGCAAATCTGTACAAATTATGGATGATATTACCACGAACTAAGGATACAACCGTAAATAATAGGAAACGTGTTTATCTACTTAGACAAACCAGGTTGCACCTAGATCAGTTACAGTAATAAAACCATGTACAGGTTGCACCTAGATCAGTTACAGTAAACAAAAGTTGCACATGTAATTAATGTTTATAATATTCTCATAACTTTTATGCACGATTAACCCATAAAAGTTAAGATTAACTAACCTAGTGTAATAAAAACCGAATCAGTTCCCCAAATTAGTTCACCCTACTATAACAAAATCCCCAAATTAGTTCAGTTAACCTACTGCAATGAAAAGCCCCAAATCAGCTTTTGAATCATTCCAGTTCAGTTCAAGTCTCACCTGAAACTAAGGCGGAGCCGAGTGGAGCAGTGGTGTTAGGGTTAGGGAGGTCGAGGAGAAGCGATGCTAGGGGTTAGGGAGCGGAGCGGACTAGTGTTGCGGTTGTACTCATCGTGGTGCGGAGCAGAGCAGTGATGCGAAGCAAGAACTTAATCGTGGATGGCGATTGGCGACAACGTGACAGAGATCATGCGAGCAGGTTGAGCAGCTCAATCTGATTCGAATCTACTAATAAAACAGGTGAGGGTAGTACGGTCCCAAAATTATATTTGTTTTAAAAATTGAGAGTAGAAATTATAAAAAAGAAAAAATGACATTTTTGAAAAAAAAATCATATTTTGAGGGACAAATAAGAGAGAAAGCTAAACTGAATGGCATTATCACAATTTCTTC
>CAXKVX010003048.1:0-21835 GCA_964058865.1 Eleocharis quinqueflora
GAAGTAGCGTTACTTGTAAATGTTGTTTAATTTTTTACCTCTAATTAGGCAACTCCCTTGTGATGCCCTGTTAACTTTGGCATTGTATTTGCATTCTTATTTTCATGAAAAGGTATTATATACACTTGTCTTAAAAACTAATTTGTGAGTTAATCACTAACAAGTATGTAAAATTAATGTTCTTCCAGAAAAAGATAGACTGCACGATGTGGTGCTGAGTGTCGGCACCTCTGCAATAGCTGCTCATTTGAATTTTAATTCAACCAGTCTAATACATAGTCAGCTCAAGAAAAAGCTGAGGTGTCTTGAGCTATGTCCTACTGATGATACAGTTTTTGCTTCCAGGTAATCCCTAAAAATATATATCTTAGTATTTTTTGTCTCGTCCTTTTTTTATGTGCAGACTACTTTGTTCCCAATTCTAGTCCTCTCAGCTCCGGAAAATGGTATATATGGGAGGCACAAAGTAGCACAAGCCTTTTATTAAGGAAACTTGTGGTTCACTTTCATTTGTGAACGTATAAAAAACATATGAGGTTATTGTTGGAACGTCATAATTAGATATTGCTTATTTTTCTTTGTGGTTTTTTCTATTGGCACTAATTTTCATGGTTTTATAGTGGACTGGACGGAGCAGTTACCCTATGGGAAATCCAGAACAAAGGGTGAGCTTTTTTCACAACCAAGTCAAATCTTTTTGTTGCATTACAATATTATTACTTTTTTCCACATTTGCAAAGAAGAATTATAAGAACAGTGCTTCACATAGAACCCAGTTTCCTTTTGAAGATAGTTTCAACCATTGCCAGCTTTCATTCTTCTTCTTTTTTTTGTTGGATACAAACTTGAACACAAATTTTGCTCAGTTTTTATCAATTTTAAAATGTAGAACCTCTGCGAAGTTTATGGGTAGTATGGATTGTTTATCGACAAAGCAAAAAAGATGGCCTGAAGACATTGCATGGCATCCTGATGGCCAACGGATATTTGCTGCGCATACTGCTGATGGTCGTGATTCACAGATTTCATTTTTTAGCATTACACAGGTAAAAGCACATGTATTCTATTTTACCTTTTGACAGATTAGTGGAAAAAAAGATACTATTTCTACAGCTTAAATGGGTGACCAGAGTTGCCATACTTACAACTAGCACCCTTCTAGATTAGTTCCTTTCTAGATAGAGATTGAAAGAATCAGAATGTTAGCATAGTAAATTCTATGGCCTTCAACTCAGATAATTTTTTTAATGCAGCTTTACTAGCATGTGTCCAATATTATCAAATATGAACCAAAAAGAAATGAGCTAATTAGTGGAGTCAATAAAGTTACCAGGGTCAGCTTAGTCATCTTAAGATTAATGTTCTTGAATTTGACAAGCAGGGTGCTGTTGTTGGATTATTTATCAGAGATATGTGATATATTGGTTGTAAGTTCGGAAAAAGCTTATTTTATGTATATATTGGCAGAAGATGAGCATTATGTTTACCTGGATCTCTCTGGGTACCTAAAACATATTTATTTTCGTATGTTACTTGACAAAATGTTGCATCGCAGCTTGGGCGCCAAAAGAAAACCATTTTCTTAGAAAACAAGCCGCATGTCAAAGGCTCTATAAACCGAATAAACTTTATGCCATGGAGGGGGCAAAGGCCCTGTTTTGCAACCAGCGGTAGTGACCATGCAGTGGTTATTTGGAAAGAAGGTGAGAAGAATGGGTGTTGGAACCATGAGGTTCTGCACATGAATCATCACTCAAGTGCTGTCATGGCTGCCTTTGGGCTGCAGCACAAGGAGGTTGTGCTGTCAGTTGGTATGGACAAAAGAGCTGTGCTGTTTGACCTTGCAGCAGGGAAGATAGACTCCAAGTTTCAATTAGATTTTAAATGCATAAATGCTCTCTCAAGTCCTTGCAACTCCAACTTGTATTTAGTACAGCTCGGGTATGTTTTTTCACTCTCGATTCTGTACTCTTTTGCACCGCATTTTTATTTTAAAGGGTTCCTTTTGAATTCTATATTAGATTGTTTTAAAATCTGCAATTGCGACTTGATCTACTGTAGCTTATGACTGTTTTAACTGGATTTAACATATGAAAAACAAACTTTAGTTGTTAGTTGTGGATAAAAAATTATATGGTACATACCCATGCAATTTGGGGAAAAATATAAACTTTTATTTAACTGAACGAGCAAGTCGTAACATGCAGGTCACCAGGGAAGCAGCTGCGACTCTTTGACATTCGTGAAAAGCCAGAGGAGATCCATGTTTTTGGTTGGGACCAAGGCAAGAGTGAGCCTCAGTCTGCTCTCATCAGTGCTGCATGGTCTCCTGATGGCTGGCATATCTCTTCGGGCTCCAATGATCCCTTGATCCATATATTTGATATCAGGTACTTGTTTTCTTTTCTTTCTTTTTTGGCGTCATATTTACAACCTGTTGTCACCATTTCCTGGCTCTTTGGAAAATCTTATCCTGATGTCTCAGTCATGTCAAACAAAAATGGTGAAACTGTTTTTTTTGTCCATATCAGTTGAGTAATCATTCTTTGGTTCAAGTTAAATTTGGTCTCCAAAGTAAAGAGGTGTCATGAGATGTACACATGGTATACCTTTTCCAATCTTTACTCTGGTTTGGTGTTATTGACAAACTACCTAGAAATTCTTGGCCTGTTGCCATTGTGAGGAATTATTGTTTGCAAATCTTTGCATAAAAAAATTTCAAAGGTGTAAATAGCGTTCAAAGAACAGTTAGACTAAGATACTGGTTATAATCGCCTGATTGTTTAAAAGTGTTATTAGAATTAATGCTCAATCCAGTTACATATGTTCTATTGTTATTTTATTAATTAATTGGTTGTTTTATATTTTCTAAGCTGAGAATTAAAAAAAGATGTTCCACTAAATAAATAAAGTAATAAATAGTTCTCATTATATACATTTAAAAAGTATCATAAGTAGTATTGTAGTGCAATTGTCCTTTTGAAAAATGATACATAGACAACCAACTTCATCTTTATTCGCACATTAATTTTAGTGTTGCAAATATTTTGCTTATTGATATGATTTTTAAGTTGATAGATAAATAACAATTTTCCAATTCAACTAAATTTTTAGTCTTAATCTATCCAAATCGTCTATTGGGTTTCATTTTCATGGGGGTGGCTAATTTTTTACGTTGGCTCATGAAGCCTATCACAACCCTTCTTTTTCCGGGCTTGGGACCGGCTATGTTGAAACAACACAGACGGAGTTAATTTTTCATTTCAAATTGAGTTTCATTTCTAGCCTACCCCAATTCATTCGGGAATAAAGGCTTTGTTGTTGTTGTTGTAATCTATCCAAATCGTAAGAGATTTTAATTATTCTTGGTTGTTGACAATTGCCAATTCAGTTATCATCATTTCAAACAATTTGGTATATTAATATATAGTTTTTTTTCACGTTTTGTCATCTTTTGTTTAATGTTTTAATTTAATAGCTCTCACTAAATTAGCCAAAATATTAATTTATGGTAAGAATGACAGTGTCTGCAATAGGGCAGCTATCTGCTATGAATTTGCTATCCATTATATAAACGGTTTAAACCTTTGCATAAAATATAAATACTATTGAAGCACAAACCTTGGCAAAAAGAAAAAGCACATAATTGTCTAAACAACTTGCTATTACTAAGAGCTTCAGGCCTATTTCACATAGTGATCGACCACTTGTCTCTCTAGGAAAATTGCAGGTTGCCCAAGAAGCATTTGGAAAGTAATGTAATGTTTGTCAGGGTTAATTGAACTCTTTATGTGTGTGTATTAAAAAAAGCATATTATTAGTAATAGGTTCAGGGTCCTAACTGAAACTCTTTGGTATGTGTATTGAATGCTCTGATACTTTGAGGGCCTGTTTGGCCACCGGGAAAATAGTGGCAGCCGAACATGGCCTGAATAGGTTCAGGGTTTCTGGATTTTAACATGTTGCTCCAATATAGGTTCTACTGTTCTAGTAATATAATCCAACTCTTGCAATTGGATTTCAGGTATAGCGGTCAGCGGCCATCACAATCCCTGGAGGCTCACACTAAGCGAGTATTCAAGGCAGTGTGGCATTCTTCACTGCCCCTTCTCATCTCCATCTCATCTGATCATTACATTGGCATGAACGGATTCCTTTGATGATGGAACGAGTTTAATATTTTTATTTTATTTAAAAAAAAAATGTAGTTGTTTTTCTCCCTGTTCCTTTTGTATCTGAGCTGAGCTTCATGTATTGTAGGTAATAGGGAGCTTTTGGTTTTGGAGAATGCCATCTTTTGTAAAAAATATACTCTAGCATATCAGATTTTGGTAGTGCTATATTGGTACAGTTAAGGGCTTAAGGCTGTGCTAAACAATCTCCAAGGTTGATTTGACTCCAACACTGAACTCTCTTGAACGATCACCCATGACACTTGAAACTCTAGTGCTGTGCAAACAGTATTGCAACGCTTGCTTTCTTTCCAGTCGTATAGGGGTTTTAGATTGTCCGGTTTGAAAATATCCTCCAATTACAAGATCAAAATTATGGTTAAATTTTAAGTCATATAAGTGCAGATCATCTTGGTGATTTCGAAAATAGACTAGATCAGATTTAATTATCACCTCCGCTTTAAACAGGATCAATTATCATATCACTTTTATCTGTGCAGCCATATATGATATATAGTTAGTTATATACCATCTTCTGTAGCAAAATCGAAATTATCAGAGTTAAAAAACCAAAATTTATGGAACCCATCGAAATCGAAATTTATTGTGTTAAAAACAAGAACAGAATTGCGCCCAGCTAAATCGGGAATTATTGTACCCCAAAAGAAAAAGGTAAACCACCCCCTGAAAAAAAAAAAATATTAGTTGAAAAACTGTCAACAAGATATAAAAACAAAAATCCACGCCCAGTGGGACTCGAACCCACAATCGCTTGATTAGAAGTCAAGCGCCTTATCCATTAGGCCATGGGCGCTGTTGATACAAACCAGTTCCCGTTTATAAAACAAGTAGTTCGTGAGAACACTACAAGTTTGTTAATAATCAGAATTCGGTAGCCTTCTGGACCATAGCCCTTATGTTACATTCCCAATTAGACCACTAATTTGAAACTAATGTGTACAGTGCAAGCACTTTTTCTCGGAACTAAAGAATTTAATTAAAATTGAATAATTAAGAATGGTTGGTTCTTGCAAATGGTCTAGTAATTTATTTGTAGCTAACATGATTTCGGAAAAGAATATTTAAAAAGTCTCCTTAATTCTAAGTCTGTATTTACAGCCTTAGGATCTGTGAGATGTCATGGAGTAATACAATGTATCCGATGATCGTCAGTAGATGAGATATTCTAGATGAACTTTGATGTTGAACTCAAATGTTTTGAGTTAATAATAATATATTCTCAAACTAGAGCCGTATCTATCATCATCATCATCATCATCATCATCATCATCATCATCATCAGTCTCTGATGAACTTTTACGAATATCAGCTGTACGCGTAAGTTACGTACGAATGTCTTCGGACTTGACATTAAAGTAATTACTTGTCAGATGTATTTTTCTTTGGGTTAATTCAGTTAAAAGTCCTGGAAGGTATGCAAATTACAGAACCTTCTTTAATCATCATGATTGCTTAGTGCTAATTAATTTCATGTTTCATATTGTCACCATTACGGTCATATGCGTCGGACACGTGTCAGTTGGACGTCTTTCGACTTCTTGCACGTGGTGACGATGACAAGCTACCAAAATAACATGCATGATAACTAGAATAATTTTCAAAATGAATGCAAATAAATCTACCAACCAATTAATTGGTGATGATGGATCACTATTGGGCTAGTTTCCGACTAGTGATTTTTATAGTCCATAGACGTTATAAAAAATTAATCCACGCCCGGTGGGACTCGAACCCACAATCCCCTGATTAGAAGTCAGATGCCTTATCCATTAGGCCACGGGCGCTTTCGTGTTCATTTTTAAATAATATATATAAATATACTAGTGCAGAGGCTCCCAAATCACCAGCTGCTATGTAATCTCTACAAATAAGTAACGCTATTAGTTTCTTATGGTGATACAATTGGTCTAAAGAAAAGAAAAGGGTTACTCTCTGATGATCAGTATGCTAGAGGTAGTATGGATCTGCTGAAATCACCTAAAGTTTGCAAATGAGCCAACACCAACTGTACAGATACAAAGCTTCACAAGGCAAATATAACATTTAGACAACAAAACAAATACAAAAACATCAGGAGATCAATCAAACCCGATAATAGCGAACACGATTGTTACAGGACAACTCATTATTTTAGCTCACTCTAAGCCTGAAGAAACCAATAAGGCACATAGATAATCAATCTTCATCCTCAGTGTCCTCATCGTCTCCATTTCTACTCTCCCCATATCCCCACCCAACCTCTCCATTTCCCTCTGCATCCTCAGTCCCCTCACTATCCTCTTCTTCGTCTTCCTCTTCCTCTTCCTCTTCTTCATACATCTTTTTTCCTGTCCGAAGCTGTTTTCCACCTCCTAAACTAGTCCCTGGTGCTGATCTAAATTCTGATATCTTCTGATTTACATTCACCTTAGCTGGTGCCTTCTGAGCTGTCATATTTGGCTTGTTCTTCACCTTCGTCTTCCCTTCTCCCAATGTTAAAGGGTTAACTGGAGAGGGAGTTGCGAGCCTCTTGCTACTCCCATTAGTTGCATTAAATTGATTATAGCTATCCATTTGTTCATTGGTTTGATCAGGATGCTCCTTTTTGAGGTGCAGGTTGAGCTTGTACTCATGTATGTAGGCTTTGTCACATCCCTCGTAGGGGCATTTGTATGGACGAGCTGGTGTGACTGGACCAACGTAGACCACTGATGATGTAGGTGTCTTTGAGGCTGTTATATGTGGTTTCTCTGCTGGTGGGGTGTGTTTAACCGCTTCAATAGTTATGCTCTGGATGTGTACGAAGAAAAATTGCCAAAATGTTAAACAGGAAATAAGTTGAATTTGCAAGTGGTATCTGAAATTTTCAAAACCACACAGCCTCAACAAGAGACAAATTTCTTCTAACCAAAATATATATTTGATAATTTCATGAATTATGACTCTCATAAGTTCTCTATCTTACTCATCAAGATTAGAGTAACCAGGACAACATTTATATAATTTGGGATATTTGCCTTGCTTCGGTAGGGATTGTGATTTTCCTCAGGAACACAGAAGATATTCACATTTTCTCGGGGTATAAATTGAAATTGTGATTTCAAGTGGGTGCAACATATTTCCACTGGTGATTCTCTCTTAGGAATGATCCCAGCGGAAATAGGTACATCCAAAAAGAACAATAGAATGATGAACTACTTGCATACATGATGCTGTGTTAACTCAGATCCCAGGGTAACCCAAAAGAAAAGAAGTGTTAATTATATTTTAGGTTCTGATTACTTTCTCATGATAACCCTTAATGTGGGCTGTCAATTTGAGCTCGTCAGTATACTGTTTCCTGCACTCTGGGTAGGGGCAAACATGGTAGTTCTCCACCAGGTGCCTTTTTTTGGCTGGTGGGGTGTGTTTAACTGCTTCAATAGTTATACCCTGGATGTGTAAGAAAAAAAAAACTGCCAAAATGTTAAACAGGAAAAAAAATGAATCTGCGAGGGCTATCTGAAATTTTCAAAACCACAACCTCAGCAAGGGACAAATTTCTTCTAGGTTCTAAGTTCTAACCAAAGAATATATTTGATTTCATGACTTGTGACTCTCATAAGTTCACTATCTCACTATCAAGATGAGAGTAACAAGGACAACAGATATATAATTTGGATGTTTGCCTCACTTTAGTAGGAATTGTGATTTTCCTCGGAAACACATAGAAGATATTCACATTTTCTTGGGGGTACAAGTGGAAATTGAGATTTTAAGTGGGTGCGACATGTTTCCAGTGTTGATTTTCTCTTAGGAATGATTGAAGCAGAAAATAGGGTACTATCAAACAGAATTAGAGAATGATGAGTTCCTTACATACATGCTGCTTTGTTAACTGAGATCCCAGGGTAAACCAAAAGGGAAGAAAAAATATTATATTTTAGGTTCTGATTACCTTCTCATGATAACCCTTAATGTGGGCTGTCAATTTGAGCTCATTAGTATATCGCTTCCTGCACTCTGGGTAGGGGCAAACATGGTAATTCTCCGCCAGGTGTGTTTTCATATGAGCCCGCAAATTGAAATCCAATGAGAAAGCCTATTACATTATTAATCAAGAAAAATTGCTTAATGTGATTAAAGAAACAGCTCCTTGTTCTCAGCTTCTAGGCATTACCAGCTTTGGACTACATTTTTTGTTTTATTTTATTTGGTAGATCAGTCTGAACTTTAATATGCAGCAGCTAATAACAGAACAGGATAAGACGACCAATGAAATTTTTTTTTAGAAAAAACAGGTATTTTGCAAAGGAAACATGCGATTTATGAAAAAATAGGTTCAATACAACAAAAATTAGAAGTATATCATTTTTTACTCGAACCTTGCCACAACCCTCATAAGGGCAAACAAAATCTCGTTCTCCTGTATGGATTAGAAAATGTCTCTTTAACTTGGAGCTATCGGCAAATTTCTGCACACAGACAAGATAAAAAATAATGTCATTTAATCCTGCGAATGGTTCCTCAAGGATACATAAAGTGCACCTCAACGGCTCAACCTTGAGCTTTTCCCAATAACCCAATTTGAGTTCTAACTTGATTCATCCATTATTTGTATTTGTATGCTGAGCTCCAATTGTCTAAGATCAATCAAAAGTAGTCTAAAGTCATGAAACTCTAGACACCTTTCAGTAGCTTGAATAGGTTCAGTTTATCATATTATGCCTTCTTAGCCATTTACCACTGTTATCTATGAAATCCTATTATCCTCACTTATCCCTTAATTGTTTATATGAGGTTCTATAAATTGCTCTCATTTATCCCTCAATTGGTTCAATGGAACCACAATGTCCCAATTTAGCCTCGACCCAAATATAGTCAAAGTGTACATGAGCCCTTTAAGATGATAAACTCCAAGCCTCCAACTGTTCAATTCAATAGAAATTACCCTCAACGATATTAAGCTAAACTTCAATTACAACTAGATAAACTTTATATGTACAGTGAAGCTGAAGGTAAAGTCAAGGTCTCCACAATGCGCATCTGTTCCTTGTCTTAACTAGAATTAGTTTGGAGTGACCTTCAAATTGACCTGACTTACCTATTCAATTTTGGACAGGAGTCTCCAGTGACATAACCCAAATTACCCCTCTAAAAGATACTCATTTGCCCAAATACCTTCAAAATATTATCAACTTATGGTTCAGAAACTAAAACAAAATGTACCTTTCCACAGCCAGGGTAGTTGCAGACATTCTGCCTCTCACCGTGTATGTTAGAGTGCTTTCTAAGGGCAGCCACGTCAGTGAAAGTCTTGCCACAGCCCTCATAGCTACACAGAAAAAGAATCTCTGTAGTCGGTTCCGGCTTTGGTGCCGCTTCCAATTCCCGTTCTCTCTCTATTTCTGTCAGGGCCTGTACCATATCCTCTTCAGATTGAAGAGAAAACATGGAAAATAAAGGAATAATTCAAGAGACAGATATAGGTCTTGTTGTTAAAATATCAAGTTATCAACAGCTACAAGAATAATCAAGTCCGGCATGGTACAAGAAGAGAGTGATCACACTTGTACTTATCCTACACACAACAGTGGTTGAGGGTTCAAAACTTGAATATGAATGATTTCATGTTGGGGAATTATTTATGAACACTAACTTAAGGGGTCGTGGATCTTTAAACTTCGTTTGATAGTGTTCTTGTGTTCTCCTGTTAACCTTGCAAAAACTAAAAAAATGCAGGTAATATTGTGATTTAAAAACAACGAGGTTGTACAATTTCAACTCATACAAGAAATACTAGTTATTATACTTATATCTAGTACATTTTGAAGTTTACTATTTTGTGCAGTACCTCTGACCCATCTATAAAGAGAACACTTCCCACCAGCTGAAGAAAGCTCTTGCGGGATCCTACAATAACCAACCATAACTCCTATCACTAATTGAGATTTAAGAAACAAGAAAAGTTAAACCTACAAACAAGAAAACAGAATTAAGAACACACAGTCAATACTCAATTCTCCCGACCTGAAGGCTGTTCTAGCATAGGTAGTTCATTTTCAACAACAGATCAAAGAGTAAGGTGCAAAAAGAGGAGCAGTGAAGGGTGGGTAAGAGGTAAAGAGGTAGAGAGAGGTAGAGAGAGAGAGAGAGAGAGAGAGACGGAGAAGGAGACGAACCATTCCTTGACCCATCGGACAGCTGCGACTCGATCTCGGGCGGGAGGGAAGCTCTTGTAGTAGTGGTACAGGTTTTGCTGGTAATCCATTTTACATGCAGGTGGATTTACTGAAGTGGCGAGCTTTGCACGGGGGAGTAAGAAATGCGGAAGTGACGAACTGGAGACTGGAGACTGGAGTGCTGGTGTACGACTGACGGAAACGGGAAGAGTAGACGGAAGAATGGGGAACGGAGGAGGAGCAATTTTTCTACCAGGTCCATGATTCCTTTTTTTTTCTAATCCTCAACAGTTATCTCTGAAATTAACTAACTTATTTCACTGACAAGTTTAATAAAAATCGAAATATAAACAGAAATAAATGAATAAATAAAATCGCAGTAGTAAAAGGTATAGATTTGCTAACGTTTCTTACCCTTTAACTGATGTAGAAAAATCTTTTTCGCAACTCTTTTCTCGTAATCTCAATTAAAAGGAAAATTTGAGAAAAAAACAGTTGCAGTAACAATTAAATCTCGTAATCACCTAATGCAAATTTGAAAATTCATGAGAATTTTAATCGAGTCAAAATCGCAATAATATCACAGCTGAAGTAGTTCCAACATGTAGTCATCCAATGAGTACATACATGTTGCTAATACAAAATCGATACTGGTGTCTGGTGTGGTGAATTAGAGACGAATTCAAAATTTTTGCTGAAAGATAAGATCTATAAATTTTTTTTTTCAAAAAACAAAATAATGCGTCAAAGCTTTTGACACTTTTACCGACAGGTGATAAGTGATAACCTTCCCGTCAAAGCATGTTCAATGACTACTATTATTATTATTATTATTATTATTTCACTCCTTCCAGCAGGGCTGCAGGGTGCAGGGGTGCAGGCCCTTCATAACCTTCCCAAATTTGGTTTTCCACTTTGCGAAATCCCCATAGTGCCACACCCACGTGTATCTCGTACTCGTGCAACATGGTTAATCAATAATGACATTAGCTTTGTGGAGCTCGTTTTGCTTCTTACAGTGGTACCTAATTTAGGTAAATTGACATCAACTGATGATTGATTTATTCAATTAGAATGTAAAGGATCTTACTGGGGCACTTTGCACTTGTAAGAACTCAAGTGTGTTATTTCTGCAAAATGTTCATTTTGCACACTCATTTCATGTTTTAGCCATTTAAATATATTTATACTGCACAAAAAGTATAAGACTATCAACTTTTTTAATGCATGTCCTGTGCAGATGTGCTGCGGTCGAGCATCGGCTTCAGTATCTTTGCTGTGCTTCTGACAGTATGGGCACTCACATTTGCCATTGGTGGAGAGAATCTATTTGGGCCAATCTGGAAGGACTTAGTTATGTACAATCTTGCTGACAAATTGCAGCTTACTGGTTGGATGTAATTGTATCTGTTTGGGTGGCAAGAGGGGAGTTGGCTATGAAATCACTCTGTATTGGTGATTTTACCTTGCATGGTTGAAACTCTTGCTTCTGATTTTGCCTTTTCTACTTCTACTGTGCTCAGCTGTTGATAATGTAGATAGCAACAAGTACAATCGATATATGGAATTACTTGGTTAAAATTACATATAGCTTTTGTCTGATGTTTTATATAAAACTTTGATTGCTCTCTTGCCTGCAATTTACATCAGACAACAATCACAATAAATTTACAAGATGACAGCAGGTCTTTGGGTGTTACAAGATATTCACTGAAACTGTTCGAATATATTTCACCATGCTGTTGATCTTAGTGTGCAAATTCATTGAAAATTGGAAGATCAGTTATGAAGATTTTTTTTTCCAGTGTCACAAATTAGTTATTGATATCTACAGTGTCTTAAAGATGTTGAATATCGAGGTTTTTTTTCTTCTAATAAGGTTAGTCTCCAGAACCAAATGAAACATGCTCCGAACCATTCTCAAACAATCAAAACAACAGTAAACAAAGAGAGGAAATCAGGGCGGGCAAGCTCCATCGTGGTCCAGAAAAGGATCTAACTCTCTCACACCTAAGTAGCGTCAATTTGATGAATAAAGAACGCAAAGGCAGCTCCTTGAAATATTAGAAGAGAGATCTTGCTTCATCCCAGATGTTTTAAGCTCCGAAGACAAAGAGCCTTATTGGATTGGAAGCGTAAGTTCTACTTGTAGGAAGGCACCGGGTAGCCAACACTCGCTCTCTGCTGCGCAGACTGACTCCCTAGGTCCAGGTTCAAAATCAAATAAAAAAAAACAGCGGGCATATATTTACACATATAGAGAAGAAGCAGTTGCCGTAGAATACCCACTCCCTCCGTCTGGTCTTGCAAGGCGTTTTATGAGGTCAGTCTGATATTTTAAGGTAGTGAAATGCTTCGCTTTCTTCTAACGAAAAAAAGAAGTGGAATAAGGGAAAATGCAGACTTGGGTGGACGGCACAAGCCCATCAGAGTCTTGATCTAGTTCGGATCCCTTCATCCAGACTCTCAATCAACCTGTGTGCCACTAAACCAAAAAGCATGGGCATCCGCGTTCAGCACATAAAAAAAGGATTCTGAGGTTTAAGCTCAATCTGGTTCATGTAGTTTCTATTATATAGAATAAGGAGACTAGATTAAGCTGCTAGCAGCGGTTACTTGCAAAAGTTTATTCATGCGGGCCGTCCTTTCCTTTCAAGACCTCGGGACGGGGAGAAAAGCGAGGAACGGAGATTGGCTCCTATTGGCCGAAAGAAGCGAAGCAGACTTGTATCTGGAATTTCGTCAATTTTGGGGGGAACCTCGCTGGATAAAGGGAAAAAGAAATCAGCTCCAATTAGCATTTTCTTGAATAATAAATAAGGAAACAATGCTCCAACAACAAAATGAGCCAGTATCAGTACAACAGTCATGCCAATAAAAGGTTTCTTTAAAATAAGTTTCCTTCTTCGATATTGTTGGCTAAACTGCTCTCAACCAGAATGGTGCTATTATGTATTATTTTCTTTTCAAAATGATAATTTCTCTTGTTTTGAAAGACTTATACAAAAAGTTCTACTAGATAGTCTTCCTAAATACCATTTCCAGTAGTAACAAGTCCTGACCAGAAAATCTATACTGTTCAAATAAAAATACAAGATGGTATAAAACTAAAGGCAAATCGATGTTTTGCACCTTTTCCAAATGCATAACAAAATCAAAGAAAAAACAGAACATCTGGCATATGTAGAGAAAAATAGAACACATGTTAAATGTTGCAAAGCTGTAATTAGTGCCAGATCATCATGCACGCTAGGAAATTTCATTTCAGATGCATCAATTACAAAAATCAGAACTACTTCTCCAGCTTTCCAAGGATTACCATGCAAAACCAAGAATATATTTCATACTTTTCTCAACCTTTTACGTTACGCGTAATCATTTTAGGTGTGCATATTAAATATTGTGTTTAAAATGCTGTTCCACGTAATTCTTTTTATTCACAATAGGTTTTTCCGTAGTCCGTAGTTATATAATTGCATGATTTGTTTCTACAATAGTATCGAAATCTTGACATACTCATATATTTATATTGGGTTGACACAATTTTCTTTTCTTTTTTCAAGGTGCTCATATAAAACTTAAGGAAAAGAGCAATTCGATAGTTTTACATAATAATAATAATAATAATAATAATGATGATGATAAAGATGATGAAAAATATAAATGATGTCATATATTGTTACCACAAATACTTATAATTACGAGATTCAATTAGATGTGTATGTTTTTTTTATTTACATATATATATTCTTTTACATGTACGAATATTTGATATACACGTAATTTTGAAAAAAGTTATTTATGTTTAATTTTAAAGATGACAATAACATTGATGCCGAATCGACATGCAGGCGGTTTGAATTGAAATATATAGAAATATCTGTGTTACCTAATATAAAAAATATTTAAGATAGAATTCAATTTATATATATAAGAAACTAATTGGATATGATTACTTGCACTCAAAATAACAATAATACCAAAATGCTTATCGAAGAACAGACTTTATCAATTTCAGCGAGACAAAGGATGATGAAAAAAAAGAAGATTAATTAATATAGCGAAGAAAATCAGAGATGCGGGGATAGCTCAGTTGGGAGAGCGTCAGACTGAAGATCTGAAGGTCGCGTGTTCGATCCACGCTCACCGCATTTTTATTTATGGCCTTTCGATCTCTTCTGCACTTGCGCAAGTATTCGTTCTTCTCGCCAAGAGGTGAGAATGAGGTCGAAGGCCATGCTCGAGTTTAATCTTTTTCTCGCTCGCTCTCTCCCTCTCCCTCCCCCTCCCCCTCCCTCTTCGCTTGTCGCACTTGCATTGATCTTAAATGGCAGAGGAGCAAAGGTGCCTTGTGCTGATTTTGATTTTGACATCCTTTCTCCTATTGATCTTTGGTTCGGTTTTAGCCTTGTAGGAATAGAATAGATTGGCTTTCTGATAATTTTTACAATTACACATTTTGAAAGATAGAACTCGATACATATTTATTTTGTAATGTCCAATCAATATCAACAGAATAGTTTATGTTTACAATATTAAAATTCATGAAAATAATAAATGCACATAAAACGTATTTAGTATTTTGTTATTCATACCAAAGAGACAATAACGCAACTTTTCCCTTTTGTGAATTTGCAAATCTAAAGTAAATTCCATTGATACTAGTTTATTTTGTACAGCATGCAACCAATATCAAACGACAACCAATGAATATTTTTTAAAACCTATATATAAACATTTAAAAACTGTATATATGTCTTTTTCGTCATTGTTTTTCGAGTACCATCCAATCTATGCTACTCGAATACTTCAAATATCTTACCGTATTTGTATCAGATACTCATTGGAGTGCGTATCTGATACTTCAAATATCTGATTTATTACTATTAGTTTTTGATTAATTTTAAGAATTCTTTAAATCTCAGAATCACCGCACATGTATTATATCAAATACAATATCCGCACCCACACTCGTGTAACATAACATCAATCAACATCAAATGCCTTATTCCAACGGGATCTTTCAATTTCTTATTTTAGCTCAAAGCGGCTGGGCATTATGGATTTTCTACTGAGGTGTCGCTAGAAAACACGAGCATGAAAGCTGTATATTTTAAACTCCCAGGTACTATGGGCCACTTTAGATCTCTTTTTAGTGGACTGACAGAGTTGACACAATGGAACTTCTGGGCTAACAAGCACTATACATTTTTTGACAATTTGCAACAGTACCTTTGTGAGGCCGGTTGGAGCTCTAGAATCGTGCATCTCCTATTTGTTATGATTTGGGATTGGGTAAAGTGAAATCTCTTATCATAAGCTAACTTGGTGTGAATATGGATGTGTTCTGACCTCTTCAGAGAAAAAAGTACAGGGATTACACTGATCATATCTAATAAGGTACTATAATTATTGTCAGAAAAAAGAAAAACAAAAACCAAAAAGTGAAGAAAAAAACAAATGCTGTCTGCTCTGAAATTCAGCCAAATGAAAGGGTCGAACCAAAGAAATAAGAAAAATAATTAGCTCTCAAAGTCTCAAGTTAGAGTTGTGAGTTTGGTTGCTGCCCTTTGCTTTGGTACACTGTTTCTAGACATTCTTTAGCGCGGTGTACCTTTGACTGGATGTAAAAGCTTCCATTCTTTGCATTTTTCTCAAATAAGGCATCATATCTCTGAAAATAAGAAAAATCCTTTCTAGCTTTCAATTCAGAAAGAAAATTGCGAAAAGTGCACAACAAGATATGTCATAGGAGAAACCATAGATATCTCTGGCAACCTCAGAAAATTAGCTCTTTTGTTATGTATATGTTGTTCTATTAAACCTTAAATTTGTATACAACAGCAAATTGAGAACATAACATGGACATCCCATAAAATATTACTGATATATTCATATTTCATACCAAAACCTCTCAAATTTTCTATGAATCTCCCCTTCATATATTCACACTCTAATTCAAAAAGTGAAAAAAACATTAGGGGTACTTTTGGCTTATTCTGCAACCAATTCGGACAGAATGGGACCATCAAGAGTATTTCTCAACCAAAATCAGTGTGAAAATGAATGATGTGTGTCCATTGTTTACAAGGTATGATTTGGTAGAGTAACACAGTGCCTCACAAGATGCTTGATCCAAGCAAATCCAGTCCCACATACTCAGGACCAAATTGACACTGAGTTGGGGCTGAATGACCAACATTTTTGAAATCAATGTTGTGAAAACAGAACAATTCACAACTAACATTTAAAATAACAAACCTGAAGAATTTCTTCCCAAGTAGACTTTTCACCGATACCCAATATCAATCGAGCCTCCTGCTCTGTCATAACTTTTCTAACTCTTTGTATATTATTCAATGCTTCTTGTGCAACCCCAGTTTTATTCGCATCTACAATATGATATTGAAGTCAAATCATTTAACTTGCTTAACTTAATTTCACATATATTAAACGGCAGGAAAACCTAGGTTTCACAAAATTTGAGGTTAAGTACCACATGCTATATGTACAATAGGAAGTGTATTGATGCACAGTTTTACCATGGAATTTCTAAATTATGAAATAGTAATAAAAATTAATATAAAAAAAGGAACTTTTGAATTCTGACTTTGAATTGCCTTCTGATAAGCTTGAATAACAGCTCTTCCCACCACCACAGACCCAGCAACAAGCAAGTTCGCAAGAATTCTCGCCGCCTAAGTAATTTTTTTTTTAAAATAAACAACTCAAGTTAGATATGCATACATGGGAAGATCAAGGTTGCAAATTTGAAATTTTGTTGTTATTAATATTGTTTAGGTACCCAATTAATGATAATTATTCTCAAATGATGCTCATAAGTTATCAGTTTCATTGTAGGAGTGACAATCTAATTGCTTGGTAAGCTATGTGTAATAAATATTTCAAAGGCTTAGCAAGAACAGATTCTAAAACCAAATATTCATACCCATGACTTCAGTACACGATCTATTCAGTCCGTTCATCTAATTTCTCATTCTGTGTTACAATAAGAGGTTATAATGGGTCGAAGTGAGGCACTGAGGCTTAAATGGGTGAACAATTGCACGAACTTAGGGTTAGTTTGGGGAAAATTGGTTTAAGCCAAAAACATAACTTACTATCCATACCCACACGGTATCAGTTAAATTAGATATTTCCTGAGTCCCCATTAGGTTGCAAATTCAAATTTTGCATTATTACAAATATTGTTTAGGTATCTGAATTAACATAAACCATTTTCAAAATATGCTCATACATGATCAGCTTCATTGGTGTAGGACATGACAATCTAGTTGCTTGATAAGTTAGTGATATATTTAAAAGGCTGAGCAAGAATGAATTCTTAAACCAGCAACCCATACCAATGACTTGTGTATGCAATTTCTCACTCTAGCCATCTAATTTCTTGTTCTGAGTTGTAAGAAACTATTATGGGTCAAAGCAAGGCTTAATGGGTGCAAAATCTCACGGACTTAAAGAGTTAATATGGGTAAAGTTGGTCTAGACTCTAAAGTCAAAGATTACTGGGTAGTGGCCAAACACGTATCTTAGTATCTTACTGTACCCACAATGTAACAGCTATACCATAAGTGATAGCATGCTACTGACAAAGCTACTGTTAGCCGTCTAATCAAAATCAAATGATCCAGATTACAGCTGTGCTCCAGAGGATGCGAATGGGTGGGGGGGGGAAGGGAGAGGAGGGGAGGGTTTTTTTTTCTCTTGCTCCCGAGATTAATTTTACTAGGTGAATGGATAGTAGAGGATGGAAATGAAGGGAAATCCTTCTATTCATTTGTTAAAAAAATGTAACCTCCCAATTTGGGGTGTAACCAAGTTCACCACCCAACAATTCTCATTCCATTCAATTCATTTCCATTAAAACTCACTAAAACTTGGGAGAGTTCTATTATCTGATTTGAATCATTCAATTTGGATGGGAGATCTGATTTTACCAGGATAAGTACCACAACAAAATTTCAAAGATGAAACTAACAAAATTCAACTAACGGAGCTACGGATTTCCAAGAGAAACTGCTAAACGCATGGGAAGTGGCAAATTTTTCCCATTGACAAACAGTACGGGAACCGTGTGAGGGCATATACGAAGTGATTATAGCACAATAACTGCTACATCGTTGGAAAAAGACAGGCTCGAATGCAAAAAAAAAGAGTAAGTGTAATAAAAGCAAGAGAGTGCTCACCATGGGGGAGTGGAAACCCTAGTTCTGAGTAAAGCGAGAGATCAAAGATGTAACGCAGTAACGCTACAGAGGAAGGGAGGATGATGGAAGAGAACAAACTAAGGCGCTCGGGAAGTTGTCAAATAGCATGCGATTTGGGGTTGGTTGGGTTGGGATTATGCTTGGAAAGGAAGTTCTAAAAGAACATGCGATGCGACTGCTTCTCAGTGGTGTTCAGAGGTGGCAGAATTCGATTCAATTCGAGAAACTCGTCTGATCAAACTATCTGAATTCGACTCGAGATGATCTGTAATTTGAGACGAAGCGATATATGCGTGATTTGAGCCCGATTCGAGACGATCCGTAATCCGAGATGGCTCGACACATGAGGACCTAGCCCGACCCATAACGATCCGTAATTCGAGATGGAGCGACACATGAAGATCCGAACCCGATCCGACCCGACTTGACCTGATATAACCTGTAAATTGATCTAATCCTATCTTATTTACATCATAATCTAATTTTACTAACAAATTAACATCAGAAAAGTCAAGATTTACTAACACATATCAATAATGCGATCCGATCTTGTCCGATTGAACTTAAAACTCAAAATAATACTTAAAAGTTCCCGGTGCAACCCAACTCGAACCCGACTAGGTCTCGCTCGACTCGACCCAAGATCCGAAAGTTATCGATGCAACTCGACCTAAAACCCGACTCGATCTCGCTCGACCCAACCCATCACTCGAAAAAGACCGACGCGATCCGACTCGAAATCCGACCTGACCTCGCTCGACCTCACTCATGACCCGAAAGTTGTCGATACATGACGACTCGAAAACGATCCGACCTCATCCGACCCGATCCCAATCCGACTATTATAAACAGTCAAACTAACCCGACCGGCCCGACCGAAACCCGCCCGACTGACCGACCCGACTTACCACCTCTATGAGTCTTCCAAATAATACAGAAATCAACCAATTTTGTAGATTCCAGCAGGATGCATATCTGTCTTGATTTATCTTCAAGAAAAATTTGGTCTGATACACTTCATTGATTTATTCCTCTAGATTTAGTGTGATACGTATCAGCTTGTCTTTCCAACAATTTTTGTATTATATAAAATCACATCTGTTCAAATTTAATCAGACGTTGCATGTGCAGAGCACATCCCTAAAAAAGTGCACAAACTTTTGGGTGTACCCACTTCGCTCTTTTAGGGATGTATGGTCAGCTGCATAGCGGATCTGATCAAAATTAAATCTGGATCCGAACTTGATGCAATATATAATACAAAAAATAATAAATGTCAATATTAAGATTGGAAGTTTTTAAAATTGACTAATATCATTTATGTAAACTCAAATAATTTTTAGTTCTGTCACTTTAATTGTACAACTAAAATATATAAAAAAAAACTTAGTTAATACAAGAAATACTCTCATTTAATGGTCCTCTTCCTCTCCAGGACTTGAGCTCTATATTTCAATATGTTGGCAACAACACTTTGAAGTTTGAATTGTGCTGACTGGATTCCTGTTCGTTATTACTTATGTCAAACGATCACTAAGACGTGTGATAAAAATTAAATTTAAATATTGTAATTCAAATGACTAATTAACACGAGATGGGTGTACTCTTGCATCACCACCGACTACAATCCAAATCCTACAAGGAAGAAAGAAGCAGTACTCTATAGGCTCTCTACTAAGATAAACCATCAGGGATATAAACTACGATAAGACTAATGAAAGAATAAAAAAAACATAAATAATTTTATATAAAGGAGAGATGCTCTACTGTATAATTAAACAGTCCTATCATTGTGCCAATGGAATTTTCTTCTTCTTTTTCGTGCTCGATACAAGGTGTAGCCACGAACTCAAAGGTTTCGGATATCTGGTCACTCTGTCAAACTCCCTCACACAAACAGATCCTGCATGTAAGTAGCATATTTTTTCTTTTATTTTGTTGGTAAAATAAATAAGACCAAGTACATCCCACTATCCCAGTATGGTGTTAATGGGAATTAACCCACAAAATCCAATATCCATAGAACTTCTTGCTCAACAACAACAATTTAATCAATAAGTTAAAGGTCATTGACACTGAAGTTTTAACAGAAAAACACAGTTGTTTAAAAGTAAAAAAGTGGGCACAATGGGAACCAATCAGTTGTGAACTGTTTCATTCAACATACTTAAAAGAGAAAATGCATGTTAAATCCTGTAGTTCAAAGAAATGGACCCAATTAGAAACTTAGAACCTGCAAACTTGAAGGTTTCATTCTACATAATTTCTAGCGTATATCCAACTTTTATATTACATCTAACTCTTAAGGTACATATATTTGGAAATTATTATTTAACTTACAAATAAAAAGCTGTACGTGCGTTCTCAATTATTAGGTTTGCAGTTGATTTGAAAGATGTTTAGCCTTCGATCAAATAATTTAAAATTGTTATTGGTGAAGTATAATGGATTTATAAAGAACAACCAATCAAATTTCACATTGGTTCAAATTAATACTTATTTAAATAATTGAGAACATATCAACAACTTTAATTTTCTTAATTTGAATAATAATATCTTTTAAATATATATACTAGATAAACCATAAAGAATGTTCACTGAAATTACCCTTAACCAAAAAAGTGCATGTTATATACTCATACCTCTCCAGAAGCAATTCTGTATTTCATCTGTTGGTAGACCTGCAAATTGGATCTTTGATATCAGTACAAGTGCACTACTTACAGCCTGCAAGTAAGGTAACTTTTCAAGAAGAAATTTGACCTTTCAGGATAGATGATACTGTGCTACCAAAATAAACAGGATGCCTTCTCAACATCCAAATGTCATCTCTAGGAACCATCACTGGTTTTCGAGCCGTGCAATGATCAGCAAATACCTTCATGTTATTTTATGTGTACTATAAATTACTAATTCAATTCATCATTTAATGTTAAAAAGTAAAAAAAACCTCCTCTTTCAGGTCACACAAATCTCAATTTCACAGTAAATTAGGGAAGTTGTTGATATCCTTCGTCATTATTTTGAAGAAAAGCTAAACTTCTTCCATATTATGAAATAAATAATTTCAGAAAATAAAGAAGGTAAGGTATATCCCCAAAGAATATTGGAGTCATTAGCATGTGTACTAATAAGTCAACTAAACAGATTGTAAGATCGGGCAAAATGAATGTATGAACATTGCAGTATCATAAATTTGTGTACCAGTCAACAGTATTTCCTGATTCATGCGTTAAAAAATTTGCTTTCTTATCATATTTCACTTTCATTTGTT
>CAXKVX010003049.1:0-17771 GCA_964058865.1 Eleocharis quinqueflora
AGATGGATAAAAAGACACAAGGCGATTCTGAGGCGATTTTGAGGCGATTCAGAAAACAGAAAAACAAAAGAAACAAAAGCTGCGAAGATTAGCATAGAGCAGAGAATTCGAGGTCAAAGAGAGAGAATAGACGATCACGTGGCACGATGCTTAAGGGACCTACTGCTCAGTCTGAAGGAAGTATCAAAGCAACAAATGGTGTGGAGAAGGGGGGAAAGAGTATCAAGTTCAGACAAAATCAGGTACATCTTCCTCAGTAATAGGCTGTTATAGGTGTGGGGAAAGGGGACACAGTGCAAGTAGTTGCAGAAATCCAGTTATTTGTTTTCGGTGCAATAAAACGGGTCACAAATCTTGGCAATGCAAAGATCAAAGAGATAAGAGGAAGCAACAGACTAGTTCTCTTCTCCAGCCACAAAACGATCTCAACAAATCGACACAAATCTTTACACCAGGAACTCAGAAACCAGATCTATCTTCTAGATCTTTAGACAATATGCAAGGGAGCAAGGTGATCTTCTTCAATAACTCGCCATCGTCTGAATCCATCGAAGAAACCTTCAAACGA
The DNA here is from genome assembly GCA_964058865.1 of Eleocharis quinqueflora. Classification (NCBI taxonomy): domain Eukaryota; kingdom Viridiplantae; phylum Streptophyta; class Magnoliopsida; order Poales; family Cyperaceae; genus Eleocharis; species Eleocharis quinqueflora. The sequence goes on from CAXKVX010003049.1 coordinate 569, forward strand.
TGTGTGATAATACAAACCAGGCAGTCGTATACAAAAGAAAGAGTAGAAAACTGCTTACGTCGGCTGGCCCCAAATTTTCCATGGAAATTGGCAGACTATGATGAATACAAAATACTAGTGGAGGGGCCAGGATGGTGGAGAGACAGGGTGTTAAGGCACAAGGTGACAAGGGTAGATGATGCCCTTTTGAGAACCTACCCCTGGAATCCATCATACGAAAATGGGCTTAGGCTGAAGAGTAGATGGGTGAGGGTGATAGGATTCCCTCACAAGCTCTGGAGCAAAGAAGGATTTGAAAAATTGGTGGAGGAGTTTGGGGTGGTGCTGGAAATAGACAGAGATACCCTCAATTTCACAAGTTTAAAAGGGGCTAAGCTCAGAATAGGAGTGTGTGATTTTGAAGATATTCCATTAACGAAAAAGGTAATATACAGGAATGAAAGGAACGAAAAATGCTGGACAAAAAGTGCGATTTGAACTTGAGGTTCCAATAGACCAGCATTTTGACAGTAACAAAAGGAAAAGAGTATGAGTTAGAAAGGACCAACAAAAACCAGCCTCGTCAGACCCCTCTCATTACCAATCTAAGCATCCAGATCCAGAAGAAGAACAAGGAGATATGGATAATGAGGATGATGATTTTGAACTGGAGGAGATAAATCAAAGTAGGGAAGAAGAGATGCTACAAGAAGGGGTTGAGGCACAAACGATCATGACAGAGAAAGAAACTGACAAGGGCAAGCAACTAGAGCTCTCCCAAATTGAAATACCAGTTATCTGGGAGATTGGAGAGTCATCTGAGAAGGGAGAAATTTGTCAAATTCAAATGGATACCACAAGGGGTGATGGCAAAGAAGAGTATCAGGAGAATCTAGAGACACCTCTGGAGGTTTCACCAAAATTGATGCAAACAGATGGAGCTGAAGAGCAGAAAGATGGCACAGAAACAGAAGAGACAATATTGGTAGAAGAGAGGTATGTAGAGGGCAAACACATCAAGCTTATTGTAGAGGATGCTAGGCCGATAGCAAGCCTACCCCCCATCACCAGACAAAGTCTTAGACTTAAGCTCCAACATGCAGAAAACACAGTGTTAGACAAGACAGTGAACAGAAAGAGCAGATCAATAGGGCAGCCCTACACCCAAGGTAAAAAAGATATATTAGATGTTTTCCCAAAGCAGTAAAAAAGATATATTTGACATTTTGTATTTCACAGATGAACATGTACTAGACCTGTTTCACTGCTTTGGTATTAAATCAGCAGAAAATATTGAGGATAGTATTAGAGTAATTAGGGTGTTGAGAAAAATGTCAAAACCCCAATTCTCACAAGCCATGCAAGAAATACAAAATAAAACAACAAAGATAAGAGACAAAAAGTTACAAATAGATATAATAAAAGAAATATTAGAACAGTGGGAGGAAGAAATGGGGTTAATAATAGTGAATAAATGAAAATGCTTAATTGGAATGTGAGAGGGTTGAACAAACCCCAAAAAAGAAGGTATATTAAAGAGCTAATTCTGGAAAATAAAATAGAGATAATAGGAATTCATGAAACAAAAAAGAACACAATGAATAACAGATTTGCAACATCCTTTTTAACAAAAAACTTTAGTTGGATACACTTAGATGCAGTAGGTTCAGCAGGAAGGGTACTTCTGGGATACAAAAATAACTGCTACAAGGAACTATTTTCTTACATAGGAATATATACTGTATCTGCTATTTTAAAAGAAGAAAAAACAGATAAATTGTTGGGTGTAACAGTAGCATATGGCCCTAACAACCACATGAAGAAAAAAACCTTCATTAAAGAATTAGAAACTCTAAACAGCTGGTGGAAAGGGGCTTGGTTGATAATGGGAGATTTCAACATGATAAGATTCAAAGATGAAAAAAACAATTCAAATTTTAGCTTTACAGGAGCTCAAAAATTCAATGCTTTTATAAATAATGCTGACCTCAAAGAATATATATTGACTACACACAAGTTTACATGGTCTAGCATGAGGATTAAGCCTTGTCTGGCCAAACTTGATAGATGTCTATACAATGATAAATGGGGAGAACAATTTCAAAACTTAGAATTGATAGGACATACAAGAATAAACTCAGATCATATTCCTCTGATGCTAATGGATAAAGAAAAGCCCAAAAATATTCAAATCTTCCGATATGAAAAAGAATGGGCAAATGTATCAGAATTTAATGAATTGATAACAAAATGGTGGATTTCTGCTGAAGTGTGCCCAGATACAGCCACTTCTTTCTGTAAAAAAATGAAAATGCTGAGAAGAAAAATTAGAGGTTGGAAAAAGAATTATTATGGAGATAAAAATAGAAAAAGAAAAGAGATAATTCAAAAGATTGATAAGCTGCAAAAAACACAAGAGGACAGGGATCTTAAAGATGCTGAACATATAGACTATATAGAATATAACCAAGAATTGGAAAAAATCTTGGATGAGGAAGAGGAATACTGGCATATAAGATCTAAAATGGAATGGTTATTGAAAGGAGATAAAAACACAAAATATTTTCATCAGATGGCTACAATGAGAGCAGAGAGAAAATGATGAAAGGCCTTAAGATAAATGGCCAGTGGGTACAAGATAAAAAATCAATAGAAAACCACATCATCAATTTCTATAAAAATTTATTTGGATATCATGGACTAACACTTGTGGATATGAATCAAGGGTTTTGGACGGAGTCTGATAAGCTGAATCAGGAAATGCAACAAAAGCTAACAGCTCCTTTTTATGAAGAGGAAGTTCTGAAAGCTCTTAAGGCATCAAAAAGTGATTCTGCCCCTGGACCAGATGGTATGCCTTTTTCTTTTTACCAACATTTTTGGCACATATTGAAAGGAGATATATGTGAGATATTTGACAGGTTTTATAACTTGGAACTAGATATAAGAAAGTTTAACAAAGCAATGATATGCTTAATACCAAAGGTAACAAATGCTGAAGAAATCAAACAATATAGGCCAATATCATTGATCAATTGTATTTACAAATTAATTACCAAAGTTCTCACTACTAGACTAGAACCAATAGTGAACTCTATTATAGACCAATCACAAGCAGCATTTTTTAAAAATAGATATATTCTAGACAATGTGGTTTGTGTGTCAGAGATTATACATTCAACAAAAAAAGGAAATAAAAAAGGGGTGATTTTGAAAATAGATATTGAAAAAGCCTATGATAGGGTAAATTGGGAATTTGTTTCAAATGATGTTAGACTGAGGCTTCCCCTTGAAATGGGTAACATGGGTACAAATGCTATTAAAAAAAGGGGAAATATGTGTGAATATCAATGGAGATAGAACTGTGTTCTTTGAAATCCAAAGAGGACTCAAACATAGAGACCCATTATCTCCCCTTTTATTCAATCTAATTGCCGATACCCTTAATTGTATGATCAAGAAAATAAAAATGAACAAACTAATAAAGGGAATAGGTCCTGAACTTGGAGACAAAGGGCAGATAGTTAATATTCACTATGCAGATGACACAATAATCATGTGTTAAGCCAATGAAGATATGATTCAAGTACTAAAATGGGTATTTATTGGCTTTGAAGCATTAACAGGAATGAAAATTAATTTTGACAAAAGTCAACTGTTTCCTATTAACACCAGTGAATCTGAAACTGTACAGTTAGCTAACATTTTTGGGTGCCAGATTGGAGAATGGCCAATATTATACCTTGGTATTCCCATTCATTGGAAGAAAAACAGATGCAGAGATTGGGAGGACATAATTGAGAGATTTGAAAAAAAGCTTCAAAACTGGAAGGGGGTGTTATTATCTATGAGGGGGAAGGTAGTGCTACTTAACAGTGTGCTATCCACCCTACTCCTTTATAGGATGAGCTTTCACTCTATGCCGTTGAAGGTCAGAAAAACTTTAGATAGGATTAGAAAAAGATTCATGTGGCATTCAGGAGGGAAGAAAAAATATCACCTATGTCATTGGGAGGACATCTGTAGACCTAAAAGCAAGGGGGGCTGGGGAATAATTAATCTCAGAGATATGAACATCTCTTTGTTGTGCAAATGGCTTTGGAGGCTATTTGACCCCCAATGGCAGGGATGGTGGAAGGAAATCATTAAGGCAAAATACAATAAGTCACACAATAAACAACATTATTCTGATTTTTGGAAAAGTTTGCAAAAATACATACAAATTGTGAAAACTAACATACGTATAGAGATAGGCAATGGAATACACACACAACTGTGGGAAGATGGGTGGTTAGGTGAGGTACCATTCAGTGTACAATATAATGAAACATATGAGTTGTGTGATCAGAAAAGTATCACAGTGAAGGAAGCTATGGATAATGGCCTTCAATTGACATTTAGGAGAAATTTATCTCAAGTACAAAGAGACTGTTTGAAAGAAATGCTGGAAAATGTTCTCAGCTTTGGGTCATTGACAGATGAACCAGATAGAGTGCACTGGAACAACATAAGAAACAAATATTCATTGAATAAGGAAATGTACCAATGGATAACAGAAAGAGGAGTAACTGAAACTAACAATTTGCTTGTATGGCAATTGCAGGTGCCAATGAAGATCAAGTTATTTGTGTGGCTACTGATAAAAAACAAAACATTAGTTAGGACAAATCTGATGAAGAGGGAGTGGAAAGGGGATCCCAAATGTCACTACTGTGATCAAACTGAATTCGTTTTGCATTTATTCTTTCGATGTGATCTCAGTAGAAAAACATGACAAATGATTATTAAGCCAGGGGAGAACCAACCCAAAAACCTAACAGACATTTATCTCATAATAGTGAAAACACAAATATCAGAAAGCGACATTTTGTGTATTATATTTTCTGCAACCCTATGGGTGATCTGGACATATAGGAATGATAATATCTTTAACAAAACTAAGGCCCCTACGATTAAAAATGTACTAATCAAAATAAAAAACATTGCAATTTATTGGGCAGGTTGTAAGAAGGCTTCAATGCAGGAAGAAATGAAGCAATGGTGGGAACACTGGGAGCAAGGAGCTCCATGGAGCATACAAGCGGGAGGAAACACAGGCTGAAGGGAGGGACTGCAATAGAAGAATTGAATAACCGTTTTATTAAAAGTCAAATTTGCTTTCTAAAAACTCGTTGTAATAATCGATCGCTATGGCAGCAAAGTAAGAACTTTGATTTAAAGTGGTGGATAGACTACAGATAAGAAAGATGCGTCGGTACCTAAGATAGGAGTACTGACGCATAAAAAGAGAGAAGAGATAGGGTAAATGATATAGAAGCTGAAACCTCGGTATCATACCGAACTATATGGTGTAAACTTTTCTTCGTTTCTTACTTAATGAAATGAAGAGGTAGGGATTCCCCCTATTTGTTTCAAAAAAAAAAATTTAGATAGAGATGAATGTTGTGGACAAATACGAATTTACGCTATATTAAAGAGTTCATAGGTAAATACGACAGAAACAAAAGTGGAAGGATGTATATGATATTAAGCCTTGAATATATTTTTTTTTCTGAAAATATATATATATATTTTTTTAGGTGAAAATATTTTTTTTTTTTTGAGAGTGGTGAAAATATATTCAAATGAAAGCTGTCTCCTTTCAGAGTTTCAGTCTCAACCTCACGCCTGACGCCTCTATAAAGCAACTCTCATCTCCTCCACTGTCCTACTTCCTCTCCACCTCGTTCCTCGTACCTCGCCTCTCTAAAGTTTTTCTTTAGCCTCACACTCTCTAGTCTCTAGAGCAGAGAGAGATACTTCTCTCGTGAGGGTTAACTTAAGGTAATAATAAGCTTCCTCTCGTAAAGCTTTTACTAGATCTGCTGCTAAAGTTTCGATTTCTCGCTCGCGTTTTCCGATCTATTTCGTTTTGAGATGATATGCTGTACAAATCCTTTGTGTTAGTGTATTTTGAGGCGATTTGAATCTAGGTTTGATAGATCTAGAGATGGAATTGCAAGTACGAACTTCTTAATCGGGAGCTAGAATAAACTTTGCACGTCACTCCCCTCTATTTTTGCAATCGAAAAATAGCAACAGACTTGTAATTAATTTTCTCTCCCTATAATTTTGTTCCTTTTAAATAAAAAAAAGATTTTTTCCTTCTACTCGTTTGCAACTTAGCCCCTGAATTCTTTTATTTATGCGATATTTCTCCATCCCGGAATAATTGAATCGATATACTCTTTTTTTTCGAAAAATGTGGCTGGCTTGGCCACCAGTTTCATTGAAACCAAAATATCGCTACGTAATAGTTCAAGCAAAAAGATCTAAACAACAACTAGATCTAGTTTACAGTAAGAAGCATCTAACGCATAACTGCACAAAACCGTACTAAACCAAAATCACTCTCTAGTTAATCCCAAAAACAAAATAACTTAATTCTGGTTGCACCTGAGCACTTACTGTTCTTTTTTTTTTTTTCTTTTTGCTTCTGTGCAGTAGATCTAACTTAACTAAAAAAATCATGAATCACTACGCCATGAAGAGTTCCTTGGTTGCTTGTGAGGAGGTCAGAAGCCCTTTTATGGTATCGGATCGGCGCAACCCAGTTTTCTGCCCGAAACCACGCCGTATTGGACCCGTACCACCCGTTGATTCTGTCAGACCACTCCGGTGGCAAGCATGGTACTTATTCCACTATTTCCATCCGTTTTAGTTCAAAAGATTAATCTCTGGTTTCTATGCTGCTGATGTTTGTCAATATTTTCTTGCTAATCTCTGTTTTTTTTATTACCTTTTAACAGCTATCAAATGGATATGTGTGATTTAAGGACCGGGCCTGAGTTACTGGATTTGTTCCTGCCAAAGGTGTGTAATTAAAAAAATCATCTCTGTTTTTTTTCTTAATGATGTATTAAATTTTTATTTAGATCTTAGCTTTAATCTGCCCTTATTCTTCAATTTTTAAGGCTGAGGAGCAAAGCCCAGTGGCCTCATCCCCACCGTTCTTTTGCGGTTCTCCACCGAGCCGGGTTGCAAACCCGGTTGTGCATGACATCCGGTTCGGTGAAGACTGCCCACTAACACCAACACCTTTTACAATTAACAACGGGCTCCACTCGGTTGCCATGCACCAATCAGGCAACGGCGTTCCCATGTCGCCACACAAGGGTTGCGTGAGGTCTGCCACAAAGTTCGGCTTCCAGCCTGCGCCGGTTCGTGTCGAGGGTTTTGATTGCCTCGAGGACCGTCGTCGCCATGGCATCACTGCTGTGGCCTAACAAAACTGCACATATTAATATTATAACCTAAAGTATTACAAGGTTAAATCAATCCCTTTGGGTCATTGGGTGTTCATTAATCTATCTTTTTTTTCTTTAAGAGCACATCAGGGGTAAAGAGGGAGGGAGAGAGAGAGCAGTGAGAATTTAATTTAGCTTAATATTATTAGTTTATTTTAAGGGAAAATTGAGGGTATTTTGAGATGAAATGAGAAGTGAGGGATTTGTACATTTTGTTTTCCGTTTCGAAATCTTGTTCCTGAAATATGTAAATATAGATGTCCTGTAAGATGTATGATTATCAGTATAATTATCAATGGGTTAGTTGGGGAATATGGTAGAGAGATAAGAGGGGTGCAAGCCAATCTTCGTAATGGCGTTTATTTCGATATTTTGGGTTTTGTCGGGGGTAATTAGTGATTTGTTAGGTGAGAGTTTGGTTTTCGCTGTTATGATAAGAATTTTGAGGCCTGGAATTTGTATAAAAGAAAGGGGAAATCTGAAACAAGTGGTCCCAGTTTTGAGTCCCAAGACCAAGATGTATATATAATGCCTCTTGTATGATTGATTTTGCAACCAATGCAACTTGTAACTAGTTATTGCCTCTTGGTCGGTTCGTCTCTTGATTTAGTCCGTATTAATTCATTAATAATTAGATGATCATATTTATGTTGTGTTGGTTGGATCTAGTAGGTAACGATGCGTGTGATCTATCTGTGGTTCCGTACCCATTTTCTTCCTAGTTAATAAAATTCAAATATATTACTAGTGGTACTCTGCTTTAGTCGTGTCCGCAACTAATTGTATTGGGGATGATAGAAATTGTTTTCAATTCCAACGGACAGAGTGACAGGCAGAAAGCTGAGAAAGGTACCCAGATTTTTAAATCGGAATCAAATTCAAATGCCCAAACACTTTCGTGTTGAAATTCGCTTCTATCAATTGGTCCGTGTTTATTTTCTCAGTTCTCACAGGATTATATAGAAAGTTCGCCTTGACATAATTTAGCTTCCAAGTTCCAACTCTGTCCGTTCTCAACTTGTCAATGATTTTGTAATTTAAAATATTTCCACTAAAGTGTATAAGACATATGTGTGTTTTCGAGGGTTTGGAACTATACGGCTATTGGTAGATCATGTGCGTCAAATAATTTCTCTTTCTTTTCTTGAAAAAAAGTAATTTTCTTTTTGAAACAATTTGAGGGGTTAGTTCTATTGAGTTCCAAAGTATACGAAGGTTAGACATGTCTAACGTGTGAAATGATCATGAAAAATTATATTTTTGTTAACTGTTTTGTTTAATGAATGATTAATAAATTTTGTTTTGTTAGTTGTATTGTTAAAAAAAACGATCAAAATGATTGAAACGAATCAAAACGATCAAACTCATTTTTTTGCTCTTCATCCATTCCTCTCTCATCACATTAAAACAAATCAGAAATCAGTCGTTAATTCTAATCATACATAAAAAATGAAATCCTTTATTTCTTCGTTTGACCAATCCTTAATCTTCTCTCTCATCAACTTCTTTCAGCATAACATTTTCTTAGAAATCAAAACAATTCTAACAACATATCGTAAAAAAACGAAACTACAAAACAAACGATCACGAAACAATTTATCTTCGTTAACCGTTTTGTTATTTAAACGAAAGAAGTTAGTTTATTTGATCATAATCGTTTAATTTGTCACGATACGAAACGAAAAAATGATTAACCGACCCGCAATTGACTGGTTGAATGACGTTGATGCCAAACAATCCTTGTATTTCTGATTTAATTTATAAAGTTAATTATAACACATTTTGTTGGCCGATTCTGAAATTATACTAGTATCTTATTCTGTTTAAAATAAAAAAAAAATTATTTCTAGTTCATATGTTCTATGATTTTTTTTTTTCAAAATATGTATTTGCACGCTAAATATGACATATATAAATTCATACTACATAGACACCAAGTAGCGGCCAACTGTATGTATATTGAAATCTGTATTTTACAATATTTGACTATGAGTACGAGAGTTATTTGCTATAAAATTTGCCTAAATATTTATTTTTTTCTAATATAGGGCTGAGGGTTTAAGATACTCAAACCTCATTCTATTTCGAATATACAATCTTACAACTTGAAAATATTTTTATATCATTAAATATAATTTTAAAAGTATTCTTATATTTCTTTCATAAAAATATTGAAGATCAATACCCATTTCGATTTTGTACTAAAAATATCGGATGAGTCGATGAACCATTCAAAATTCCAAGATAATTAAATACAATTTCAAGGACTTGACATCCAATTAAAATTTCATCTAAAATCTAGTAACTTTTTTTGAACCGTATGTATTATTTTTTAAGGAAAATGAGAGTAATAAGCTCCAATAAAATGGATGTTGCACGCCATGATTGTTTTGAAATTTGAATTTATCAAAAGACCTTATCCTTTCATTCGTTTGCTGATGTGACTCAGCCCATACGTTAGTGTTCTTTTTTTTTTTTTTTTCCCTAGTCAAAGTATAAAATGATAAACCAAGAGATATAAATTGATGTTAGTGGAAAAGTATTAGGTTGGGTGGCGCCACTCTTTTTCAGTGCAGACGGTATTCTTAAAATAATAAAATATAGACCGTTCGATTAAATTTGAACGAATTTAATTTTATAATATAAAAATTATTTTTAGTCATATAGTTAGCAATTAGCTGTTCAAATCTAGTTCGACGATACATATTTTATGAGCGCAGAGAGCATCTCTAAAAACGGATGCACAAAATACTCCTCCCACTTGACGCCACCTTTTCAAATTCCGGCCATGCATATTTCACTGAATAATTGGACAAGCATCAGAATTTTGTTATCTCAACTTAAATGGTCAAGTTTTATTTGACCAAGTGCAACAAAAAAATGTTCTTTTATTTTTCCTGTATATTTTCTAATCTTATAAATAAGATTGAAGGTCTGATTTATTCGGCTTGAAGTTCAATGAAATCTGTAGTGGGCCGGTGATATGGGCCCATGCAGATTTAATTGGTGGGCCAGTGATCACTGACAGATCGTACCAAATTGTGCAATAACTGTTAGATATTAATTAAACACGGCGCCTATGGTTTCATTTTTAATACAAAAAATTGACATATAAAGGAACAGCTAGAATAACATCTGAAAATTGGTCCTAAAATAACATCTGTATTATTTGAACTATTTATATATCTCCAAATACCAGTTATGAATAAATACAAATAATCAGATAATTTACGCAACTGTGTTTATTATTAAAAGACGAGAAAAGAAATATTGTAAAAGGAAACTTATTCTGCTTGGGGGAATAGAGAATTTTTGCTTTACCAGCATCTCCTCATAGCATCAGAATAGAACAATGGACTTTTCGCATTTGCTTTTTAGAATTGTAGATCTTGGAATTATACGTTGTAGTTCTCTAGCATTTAGGTATACCAATTAACCTCATTTCGTCTATTAGTATCTTGGATTTGTACGTTATGGTTTCTGGCCTTTACCGAACGCTAGAATTGTTGGGTTGTATTATGCATAGACTAGCAATTACGGCCCGGCTTTGGCCTTTGTGTCGTTGCAGCTTCAACAACTTGGAACTATTTAGCAGCCTTCAATTACGCCGTATCTTCATGTCATGTTTCCTCTCCTCTCCTCTCCTTTTCAGATTGCACCAATAGCCGCACACATCAGGGACTCCCAATTTGATATCCCATAATCCTTTGGTCTTATCTTGCCATTACTGTCCTTTCAAAATCTGGTCTTTTCAATTTTCTTTTCTTTTTATCTCTAGTGCTCAATTGTTCAACTCACTTGAACATTTAGAGAAGTTAGAATATTTTTTAGAATTGTTGATTCAACTAAACTATATTAACTATATTGGCTTCATGAAGCTGGCCATGAAGAAAATTAATTATATTTTTTCCTAATTGGTTAAACTTCGATGTTAAAAATGATTTGATTAATTAGCATAATAGGATTTTTTTTAATTGCTTCATTTTTTCATCAAACTGACAAATATAAATATTTTTTATTCGATTGGATGAGAGGATGTCTAGGTATATTTTAATAATGCTCTGAAAGTATTTAATTTTTATATTATAAATACTTGAAAAATATACCATAAAAAAGGTAACACAAAAAATCTACATAATTTTCTAAACCTTACAGGCTTACACCACATTACCACAGATTGAAGTTCGCAATTGAGGTCGAAAACAATTAAATCATTTTCCAGTTTTCCTACATTCTCTTTCCGAAGCATATTGAAAACGTCTGACAGTGAAGGAAATTTCCGATGTTACATATATTTCATTTTTTTTGCTCGAAACACATCTAAAATAATATACAAGGACTCTATTGTTAATAGCGCCTCTAAATTGTCTTGATTACTTTTAGAATTTCCACTCACAATCCGAAAACCAACAAAAGAAATGTACTTCCCGCTACTTCAAGCAGTACAAAACAAGCTCCAAAATTGGAAAGGAAACCTGCTATCCAAGGGGGGAAGACTTATCTTGGTCAATTCAGCCCTCAACGCAATGCCCCTACACTTCATGCAAGCATTCCTCCTTCCTGCTTGGCTCATCAAACACATGGAAATAATGAAAATGAGGTTCTTCTGGAAAGGTTCTGCAACTCCCTCCAAAAGATGGTACATGATGTCCCGAGCAAAGGCTTGCATACCTAAAATCAATGGCGGACTGGGCATACTTAGCCTTAAAATACTAAATATAGCCCTACTCCTCAAATGGACATGACAGCTATGCACCTCTCGAGAATCACTCTTCTCCAACTTCCTATTAACTCACTACTCTCTACCACTGCTACACGAGGATACATCACATTTTGGTACCAAATTCTCATCATTTGTTCTTAGGGACATCCTCTCTCTCCTACCTCTCATGAGATCTGCCACTGCGTCCAACGAGGACACAATAACTTGGCACTGGACGACCTCGGGTCAATACTCCGCTAACTCGGCTTACAAATTCTTAGCTAACCCAAGAGTGCGATCGCCTACGCATCACCCTACATGGCAAACATGGGCGCCACTTAAGGTGAAATTTTTTATCTGCACCCTTCTTCAAGACAGACTCCCAACGAAACACAACCTCCAAATAATATACACCCAAGTATCGAATGAATCTACCTTATGTCACACTGGTATCCCAGAAAGGAACTTACACTTATTCATTGCATGCCCTCTCGCGACAAGCATATGGAGCCGATTTACGAGGGATCATGCCCAATCGAGACATGACACAATACAATAATTTTGGACGGCCATAGGGCCATACTGGGCAAAGAGACTCCGAAGGATGGAGACACCCTTATATCATTAATCCTCTGGACCATTTGGAAGATAAGGAATAAATGCATATTCGAAGGCAAGACTCACCACATCACAAGACAAATCGAGGACGAATACCGTAGATGGAACATCAGCACTAGGAATAGCGAGCTATTTATAACACCATAGAATCATCCTTGTCTTCCTTTCTTTCTTTCTTTCTTTCTTTCTTTCTTTTCGCTCTTTCTGTACCTCTTTGTACCTTTTCAGATGTACATAACCTTTTCTTTTTCAATAAAATCATGAGAAGGGCTAATCCTTTTCTCCTTCAAAAAAATTGTCTTGATTACTTTATCATTTATGTATGTTTTCTTCTTATTTTTTTTTCTGTGTGTAGAAAATAAGAGCGTTATTTGTTAGATTAAATTTTTTATGTTTGACAATTTACAAAACAAATCAGTACTAACTTTGTATTATTGAGCTTTGATAAGTTGCAGGTTTATACATGTACACTTTGATGATGCAAATGGTCAAACATGCATGTACAAGTCAAGACGATCACATTAATATCAAGAACAATCAATTTGGGCAAGAACATAGTGTTGTCAAAGCCATGCGTTATCGTAACGCAAGGAGAACCCGTCACAACGGGTTCCCTACCAGTCATAACAGGTTGCCCACCCGTCACAACGGGTAAACAATCTGTCGTAACGAATTGAAGATGATAAGAGCTGGAAGACAGGAGCTTTTGGTAGTTTGGCAGCGCCATGCGTTACGGTAATGCATCCTAGACCTGTCACAACGGGTTGCCAATACGTCATAATGGGTTCTTGTCCAGGAAGGTCAAAAGTCATCCATAGATGCATTGAAGGGCATTTTGGGAAATGTACCAACCCGTTACAACGACTTCTGAATGGTTAGGTCAATTTTGTAACGAAATTACGGAAGCAGTGAAAACCAAAATTTCAATATTTCAAGATGCGTCCAGTCTATATATACCTTGGTGGTTCTAACAAGATCAACAAAGAAAGCCATTTCCAAGTTGTCAAACTTACAATTGAGCATCAGAAAAGAGCACAAGAGCCTTCTCCTTCAGCATCTACACCTCTCGAGTGTATATGATAGTTAATTCTCTAATTGTCAATTCGAGATATCAACTTGTTGTTTTTGTTTGGTGAACTACATTGTATTGCCAAGTAGTTCATCTCCGTCCTTGATGGTATTGTCAATCGAGTACGTTTACTTTGTAGAGCGGTGTAACATCTTGCATAGGTTTAGAAATTTAAGATTGGTTGTCTTGTTGAGAAGAAACTATAGATAAGTTTCGCAATTGTAAGAACACTGTAATTTAGTGGAATCGGTTCGGGAATGTATTTTTGGATCCGGAGGTTCCGTGGATGTTCAAATTTGTTTGTAGGCCGAATCATGTTACATAGCGTGTTTTTGTGTTCTCTTACTCTTTCTTGATCTCTTGCTCTTTATTCTCTCTTTTTACTATTTTTGTATTTTATTGATTGAATTGCTCAATTTATGTTAGTACTTGCTTAATAGCGAATTTAGCTAGGTGATTAATGTCCAAAAATTTGAATTGTGATTGATAAAATACTTTTGCACTAGCACTTGATTTTAGAATCTCATTCTAACATTTTAAACAATAATGTCTTTAGATGGATTTCAACTGAAACTTCTCTGAAAGTTTCAGAACTAGTTCAACCTCCTAGGAGCGTGACAAGCAAGTGAAAAATAGACGAAAAATATTAAAATAATGGAGAGAATTTGAGGACGCTATTGTTAATAGCGCATTCAACTATTTTTAAATTTTTTTGGGAGTCTTAAGTCAGTACGTTTAATCCGGCAGAAAATTCGACCTTTTTTGAAAATCTTCCAAACATATATATTATATTAAAGAGGTAGATGAGATATCCAGTTCATAAACAACTCTCTAGATATTATCAATCTGAAGATATTTATCTGACCGTTCCCTGCACGCTGCACCTAGAACTAAAAAACGGCTAGGAGTTATGATATATGATGTGGATGCATGCATGAGATGCATGAGGTTGAATAGCATTTGTTGGTCTGGCGAAACGCGATGCAACAATTAATATGCTCGGCTATATATTATGAAGTTATACTTTATTCAACAATATGATGTGTATCAGTGTATGGATTGAATATTGAAGACCTGTTTTTTCTGACGCACTAAATGTTCTCCGGTATAATTAATCTTTACTTCACCTAGAAAAACTCCTATTACCAGTATAAGAAATTTCACATTTATATGTTGATAATTTAAATTGTAATCTTAAAAAAGTACATATCTAAATCATAGATCTTGTTTACCATTTTATTCACAGATCTAAATTTCAAACTTGAAAAAAAATATTTATTATGTTGAATTGCCAGTTTTTAGAGGGTCTTCAGACGAGGTTCTACCGTTCTACATATAAAATTTTTTATCAATAAATTTAAATATATTTTGCAAAAATATAAATACATTGATTAGGATTAGATTTATCACTTCTTCTCCTTTTTTGTGACATTGATATTGCCTGAAGTTCTAGATGTTTTGTCTTTTTTAAAAGTATTTTCCTAAAAACCTTCCAGATATTCTTTTCTGACAGAACTTGATGTACCGTGAATGTTTAGGATTAATTGTTAACCTTTGCGTGTCTGACCTTGCGCTCGGCTCATTACAGTTCGGTGTTTTGATTTATGATGCATGCATGAGATTGAATACCGCTGTCGGTTTGGCCAACTATATGCAATTATATTATCTGCTATTATGGGGTTATTTTGTATTCTTCTATATTATACCAGTATTCTAATTGAGTTGAATCTGGAAGACCTCTTTCCTTCTTGTTTGGGTTTTCTTTTTTGTATGTATGCAATTAATTTTTTTATGTTTTACATTTTGGTTATGGATATGCACGGATCCAAAAAGGATAAAATCCAGACGCGCCTGAGTTTGGTTTTCGATTTTTTTTTTAATTTGGACCATTTTTTTATCATTTTCTATTATATTTTTGTCATTTTCGTCAATGTTTTGTCATCTTTTGTTTTGTGCCTAAGCTTAATTAATCCTGATCTTGTCTTTTGTTCTCAGTCTTCAGCATTCTCTAAATTCATCAATGATTTCGGTAATTTTCTTTTACTTATATATATTATAGTTTTTGAAGTTAGTTGTTGGTAATGCTAGAAGTCTTGATATATACGTCTCTTTTTTTTCTTAGATAATAATTGGATCAAACTATCAATTTTAAATATTCGCAAGAATTATATTTGAATTTCGAACATACAGTCATAAACGATTTTCTTTTTTTTTTTTGGGTTGATTTTTAAAATTCTTTTCAAATTTTTTTTTTAATCCAAAACTTAGTTTTTTTATTAGAACTTGATATACCGTTTAAACTTTACCAACCTTTATTTAGAGATTGTCCTGTGCATGCCTGGCCTTTTGGAAGTTAATCTGCATGCCCATTTTCATTATGCTTGTTGATTTTTTATTATTAAACAAATGCAAAAATATTTCTTATCATTATTATTACTGCTACTAGTCTACTACTATGCTATTTACATTTAACTACAGTAACAATTGTTCACATGTCAATTTCAAATGCATTCCATAAAGACATGGGCTTGTTACCTTACCCAGTGGGACTGAATAATATTTTATTACTATAGTAAGAAAAAAATCTTATGATAATAAATTTAGAGTCCTTATGGACTAAAAAGGTAGCACTCGTTTTAGGGGATCCGTATCCCTTGACGGGTGAGCCCTTCCGGAAACGAAACGAGCTGTTATTTTCGTCGTGAACAGTAAAGTAAAAAATGTTGTAGTAATTATAATGAGGACAGTAAATTTGATTAAAATAATATAATATTTTTTTGTTGATCCTTCCGAGTCGAAATATCTCATCAGATGCAAAGATTTCCACGTCTTATGCGGTACCCTTTTGATAGCAACACATCTCTTCTCATTATATTCTAAAAAATATGCTATTCTCGGATATATCCCTAATTTATTCACTATTTTTGTATACACTTCAATCCCTCAATACCAATATGTACCGATTATGTGAGTATGTGACAATTGTTTTTCAATTGAAATTGGGAATAGTGGGGGTTTTTTTAGTTGGAGGGATAGAGAAGAAGAACATGAAATTGTTGAGGGATGTTGATGTAATTGGTTAATCTATTTTTCAAATTAAAGCATAAATTGCTTGGCATGAGGTTGGAATGTGTCCACATTAAGTAGTTGCTTGCTTCAGCTCTCATCTGAATTCAATATACAACTTGTTTGTATCTAACAATTTTGCTGACATTACACTTTTTCTGATTTTTATTCCGGTAGTAGTTCATTATGTTTCTTCCATATGGCCAAATGGAAATAATTTCAGGATAGAAGTAGATATACAACATGGAAAAAATGGAAGATAGAGGATTGTTCTCTTTCACTAATTGACATAAATTAGTTTACAACAGAAAAATAATTTGTAAAAAAAATTCTTAAAATTACCGCATCAAAATAGTTTTTGGGCTAATTTCTCGTGTATCCATCAAAACTGCCATAATAGCCTTAACTCAAAAAAAAAACTTTCATAATAACCAATTTACCCATTGAAACTTCCAAATATCTTATTACCCATCAAAACCAACT
>CAXKVX010003050.1:0-44747 GCA_964058865.1 Eleocharis quinqueflora
GACCATTCACATTTACTGAGAATACCTATATTAAGTTACTACAACTGGCTTGTGTTTTGTTTATCCATTAATCAATTTAAATAAATAATTAAATTTATCCAAAGAAACGATACGAGAAAGAAATCCAAAATATTTATGAGGAATAGTAGTATACAATACTAATATGAAAAGATATCAAACTACTAGACAAATTACAAAGAATCAAATTTTAGAAACCCGAGTGTAGGACTTCAGGATTCGCCCTCTTAGACGGGTCTAGTATGTCAGTCGCCAAATCAAAGGATATCGTTAGACGGATCTAGTATATCAGCTGCTAATCTAACTTAATTCTGAGTTTTCAGAACGAAACGCCCTGGTAAAAATAGAGCTGCTATAAAAGCACACACTCGATCAAAAGCGAACCGAGAAGCCTACCTCACAAAAAGAAAATAATAAACTTAAACTCTCGATCTCAGCTGTCATACAGAAATAAGGAACAAACTATCCGTTTGAGTAATAATAATAAAGGGAACTCCCTGTACCAACCAGGGGCCAAAGGGGAGCCCCAGACTTTCTTTGTACCAACCAGGGGCCAAAGGAGGAAGCCCTTCGAATATTTAGGAGATCTCGAAACATCGGCTAATAGAAATATAAAGAACGGAATAGCTCCAATACTTCACATATGACACGCATACTCTAAACTGAGAAATCGAACCTTAATCACTTAAGGAGGAAGTATTATAGTACATATATATATTAATAAGGATCTTTGAAAATGAAACTCTCGAACTGGCACTACGAGCCATCAAGTGATGATCACGTTGATGAGCATCAGCCGAATGTCTATGAAGACAACACGATACGAATACCCCACGGGCTATGTCAGACACCGTGATACGTAGACGTAGCACGTTGCCCTCACGCCACACATCCGGCTGGTGACCACCGGCCCGACTCTCATCACTCCCGACGAAAATACATATAATATATAATATGCATCTACTTATAAGTAATCTGATAGCCTATACAATCCGTATATCGGATCTTACATGCAATGCAAGTTTGTCTCAATAGTTGGTACAATTACCGGTATGAAAATATGACAGTTCAGGTTCTACGGGCCTAATTAACAATTATTGGTAGTTTGGTATCGCAGTTCAATTTAGGTAAGTCTGGTAGGTCGTAGTTAGAGAGAAAAGAATATAATCCCCAAGAATCCACACTTGGAATGAAGCGTGAACTATTCTAACGGAAGATTCGCTGCGTCCGCGCTGGGATCAGCGTCGTCAGCAACATCATAGAGCTCATCCACAGCATGTGGGTCCGAGTCCACTAAGTCTCCTATTTATATGTTTCGGGTTTTGTTTAGTCAGTCGAAGTATTTATTGTGAAATGAAAGTACAAAAAGGTACAAGCGTTTGAGACGTCCTTGATGCTCCTAATATAATTTACTTAATAATTTCACTTAGTCAAATCTCGCGTGCAGTGTCCGTGCTGCACGGCGAGTTTGTGTCCAACTCACATATTTCTTTCTTCATACTCAATTTAAGGGTTATTTTATAATGTGTTATTATTCCCATTATAAAATGTGACGTCAGGACGGTAATGTGCAGAATATAAATAAAACACATCACGATGAAAGTATGTTATAAATTCAATCACTTTTAGTTGGACTTTTATTTGAAACAAATCAAAGAAGAAAATAAACTACTAGTCTATTAATGGATGTGTATCTAATACTGTGCTTATAGAGAAATTGATCGATATAAGTTATTAGGTTTAACTATTCGTTTATAATTAAGTGTACATTATACATATTGTATTTAGATGTTGTTTATATACATTTATGTGTATTGTATTTATTTATAATATAGATAAATTGATAAATATATATATTTATGTTTATACTACTATTTAGTCATACTTACGTTCATATATTGTACATCATTAATTATACATTGTGATATAGAGAAATTGATCAATATATATTATTATTTATATAATTATACTTAGTCCAATTTTGTTGGTGGTGATTCGAATGTACTTTATTAGATATATATATATATATGTTCATATATAAGTATAAATATATATATGTATAGACATATATTCATATATATACTTATATACATACATTTATATATGAAATTCATTATATAGTTATTTGGTTATTTTGTTTATATATATGAGCATGGCTAAAATAATATGCATAGTACACCCCATTTTGTACTATGCATATAGATATAGGTCATTAAATTGAGATTTAAGTTGCTCAATAAATTCTTCATATGAAAATATTGTAGGAAATTAAATTTCGTGATTTTTGGAGCTTTCTAGCTATTTTTTAAATATTTTTTAAAAACAGTCCAGATTTAATACTACAAAAGTGTCATTTCTGGGCTGTTTTTAAAAAATATTTAAAAAATAGCAAGAAAGCTCTAAAAATCACGAAATTTTATTTCCTACAATATTTTGATATGGAGAATTTATTGAGCAACTTAAATATCAATTTAATGACCAAATTAAATACAAATGGGCGCATAGTACGTTATGTGGTGTACTATGCATATTATTTTAGCCATGCTCTATATATATATATATATATATATATATATATATATATATAGAGGAGGGATCCGTAGCCGCAATTCATTTCGTGGCGGCTCACAACCGCTCCATCATACCAAGTGTAAATCGTCGATCCAAACCGTTGCAAACATTCTCCATACAAATGTAGACTGGGAGACCAAATTTTATATTTTTTTTGAATTTTTTTACTATTTTATCAGAAGGGTTGAAAATTGGATGTTTGTTAATCGTTAGATAAATAAATTTTCAATACATTCGATAAAATAGTAAAAAAAATAATAAAATGTAAAATTTGATTTCCAAGTCTATATTAATATGAAGAATGTTTTCAACGGTCCAGATCGGTCATTTACATTTGCTAACATAGAGCGGTTGCGAGCGGTTAAAAGTTTGGCGGCTATGGATTCCTCCTCATATATATATATCAAGTTTAGTTATCTAATTATATTGTTCAATATTATCTCAAGTTTGGTTACTTGATTTATTCGTTACGTATTATTATAGGTCAAATCGTCATTTATCATGTACGGTGTCGTACCTGACTATCTATTATATCTATAATACTATTCATTATAATACTTGCGATACATATAGTATAAAGGAAAGATATATAAGAAACACAATAAAACAAAAGTTGGTTTATTTTAAATTATTATTTTGTTTTGTGTTAATCCTTTGAGATCAGAATCTCGAGACTCATACGTCATCGTCGTAGCTCTCGCTGCACGGGCTTATAAGCGTCATTTCTCATTTATACCTTTTCTCGGTCATTTTAGCTTTTCGGGTCTAGTTACTAAGTGCTAGGGGCTAAACCATCAATTTTGTAATATATGTTATACACCCAAATCTCGGCCCAAATTAGAGTTAAGGCCCAAAGCACTTACAACTAACCTTAGCATTTTATTAATTATCCATCTAGTATCTGTTTTGGGCCCATTGGGCCAATTTAAATCCCTTTTAGTTTACAACAAGGTTGGAGGCTCATTTGTTAATTTAATTCCATAAGGGGCCTAAACGAGTCTTACTAGCCCAGTCATCACTTCTGGGCCAGAGCTCTTCTCGTAGTAAATCGAACAAAACATTAATACAACGAGGGTACATCAACACAAATGAAACGATCACCAGTGCTGGTACAGGCTGTACCAGTGCTGGTGCATAGGCCAGACACACCGGTCTGGTACCAGTGTACCAGCAAATCACAGCAAAACCAGAAGGCAAAGAAAAGTGCCAGTAAGCGCCCCTAACTCCCCAATCCCACTCCCAGTTCACCCCACAGATCAATTTCTACAGACCACATCAGCAACTACACAAACCAAAAACCCGAGCACACAAACAAGGGCTCGATGGCCCCCTTCATCAAAATCACAGAGGTAAGGCATAAAAGAGAAACCAGCAAATCAACAATAACAACCAGCCTACTCGTGTAAGAGAAAAATAGCCACATGCAAAGCCTCACAGAGAGTACAAAATGGTCAGTTAAAAACGCGGTGTAAGTTTACCAGATTAGAAGGGAGGCACCGCGAGGAGAAGTCAGGGAGGGGTTCAAGGCGAGGCACGCACCACCACTGCTCCGCTGGCTCCTCTTCCTCTTGCTAACTCGAGTTAACTCGTGTATTTTTACTTTAAATGGTCACGTTGAAAGTTTAAACTAATCTCAGCTCATGAGACCAAACAACAACCAAAACAGAGGCAACGAGGAGGGCATGCATCGATTTTTATAGAGGAGGCGACGGAATGGTGTGCAAGTGGTGTGTGTGCCATCAAATCTGTCAACGTTGGCCAATACTCTCCACGCAACGTGTTTTCAACCGATCTAATGAGTAGGCACTCGAGTGGCCTCGTAGTGTCAAGGGAGAGAGAGGCAGAGGTCTTCGAGCAACGGTAGCGGAAAGAGAAGGGACATACGAGATTGGGGTAGTACGGGAGGGGAAAAAAGGGAAGCGTCGAGAGGAAGCCAGGAAGAGAAAACAAAAGAAAGAAGAAAAGGGAGTGGGGGAAGAGAAACAGAGAGGGGACAACTCATTAAATGAGAGAGAGTGTGTGGGAGAGAGAGGGAGAGTAATAAATGAGAGAGAGAAAAGAAGGCCTCGAGAAAAAGTGAATGAAAAGAAAAAAGAAGAGAGAAGTCGGTGGGGTGGGCCGTGTGGTTTAAACCTTGCGAGCTTTCGAGCGGCAACTCACTGCAAAGCTAAGATTTTGACTCACCGGGTGTCATGTAGGGTTGCAGCACAAGTTAGCACGAGTTTTAGAATATATTTGATGATTATTTAGGTGGAGTGAGGGTATATTTGTGCAGCTCTTGGTGTTGCAAGTCATGGTAACTTAAGACGAGTTATGTGACTCGTTACATGATCCCGGAAATATATATATATATATATATATATTTATATATATATATGTTTAATTATTTAATATAATATATATATTTTTATTTAGTTATACTCGTACCTTTATTTCATTTATTCGTAGAATTCTTTTGATACTGGGTTTATTTAGTTTTATTCTTTACAAAATTTGTTTTAAAAATTATTAATATCTATGCACAATTTCTCATCCTTTACCATTTCTTTTATTTTATAATGCTCGTTATTTAATTTGAAATTAAGTGTTTCTTAATATAAAACTTGTGAAATTTTTATGGTAATTTAGGAGTCTTTAATTGTACAAAATTTCACGGGTTTTACAGGGGCTGTTAAAGGTTCATGTGATCCGCTATAATAGGTCAGGATATTATAGCGGTCTTTAAGACAATCCGCTATAACATAGGGCTGTTATAGTAGCTTTTAGGACAAATCCGCTATAATAGACCTCATATTATAGCGGAGTTTGAGAAAAATTCGTTATAATAAATCCCCTATTATAGCGAATCTTATTAAAAATTCGCTATAATAGATTTTCAAAATTAAAAAAATGTTGCAATCAGTTTTTTTCATTTATTGCGAAATTGACTGATTTGATAGGCATTTTTGCATAAATGTCCATTCGTAATATATAATCAAGAGAAAATTTGACTATTTGCAAATATATCCTGTTGCTGATTTTGAACAGTCTAATTTTATTTTTAAACGGTCTTATGAAACAACCCAATTTTATTTTTATAGTAATAATTGAGCGAGTTGTGAATTTTTTTTATAATAATATTTAAAACTCATATATGTATATATATATATATATATATATATATATATATACAAACATACTTAAAACACAATAATATTTGTAGGACGAAAGCAGAATAATGGCAGATTTTTATGTGAAGAAGGAAGAATGAGGGAAGATTTTAGTGAAGGAAGAATGATGGAGAGTTGATATTTATATAGAGAGAGAAAAATTTTGGGAAGAAAATCTGTCTTAATTCGTGGGACTCTGTGAAATTTAGGAGCGTTGGATTGAAATGGATCAATAGTTGGATTTATACTACATTGTGATCTATGAGGGACCCTATTATAACGGTCTTTATGTTCAATCCGCTATAATAGACCTATTATAGCGGACCTTGATGCCATCCGCTATAATAGATCTTCTATTATAGCGGATTTTCACTGTGATCTGCTTTAATAGGTCTATTATAACGAATGGTATCAAAATCTGCTATTAAATGGAGGTTATAATTGCCACTTTCTGTAGTAGTGATACTGGTACGCATTGACAAAATATTTTTGTGATTCTGTGTTTATGTGATTTGTGCAATCGATATAATTTGGGGGTCTGGGAACAACAACAACATTATAGGAAGTTGCAGTTGAGTGAGGAGATGATGAGTGCCCGGGGTGATGATATTTAGGAAAATTCATTTCAGTTTCAGCTAGAGATTCGTTGTGTTTGTACTTAGTAGGTTTTGTTTGAACTGACTGCTAGTTTTTGTTTCCAATTTTGATAGTTATTTTTAATGAGGAGATAGTGTTTGATTTTTTCAGATTGATCAGGTTGATTTACTAGTACAATCAATAGTGGTACTGGTGCCATACAATCATTAGAAGAGTGATGGTATTTGCTTAGTGATGATGAATTATTTTGGGTAGTAAGATCGATTAAGTGAATTTTGTTGTGATTTGAATTTTATACTTTTTTCTATGAAAATAAAAGTTGTAGACGTTTCTGCTAATTTTCTGCTAATTTAAAATAAAAACAAAAATTATGGATTTTCCTATATATGATATTCCCTTTTGACAAATGTAGGTACATATTTAGTATTGTATACTACGTTAACTATTTACATAATTTTAATAAGAGTTAATATATCATCCCCCACTTTTTGTCCCCCTCTCGCGTCTCCCGCTACGCGACAAACAATTACGTGATACAGTATAAAGACTTGTAACATTTAATATAAATACTTCCATGTTAAAATGGAGATTGCCAAATAAAGTATTATGTGTACATTCCCTGAGAAATGAAGACTGCCAAAAGTATAAAGACTTTGAATGTTAATTATAAAGACTTCCATGATACAGTATTCATTGCAGTATATAATTAACAAGGAAATTACAAATAAATACTACATGTTTTGAGAAATGAAAACTTGACACTCAATATTTATTATAATGAATCCAGTCCAATAGTATAAAGACTACTACATTTGAGTATAAAGATTTACATTCAGTATATAAAGACTACTACATTTGTCGTATATGGGAGACGTGTAAGGGAGGCTTGTAAGGGGAGACAGTTAGTCGCTTCCTTTTAATAAATCAAATTTAAAGTAAAATAGAATTGTAGATCTGTTCTTGGTTATTGATCAGATTGGATTTATAATAGCAATTTTGAGTTATTTAGTCTTTTGATTTTTTGTGATAAATGTCTAAAAAAGTTTCTAATTTGCTCAATTTTATACAAACGTTCCATCTAAATTGAGAGGGCATTTCGAAATTTAAATTTTAGTGTAGATAATGCAAAAATATATGAATTTTATATGTTTCAATTAAATAGAATATTCCATTAAGAATTTATGACTAATATTGTGTGGCTAATCCTTCTATGGATAGGAACTAAACTACAATGTTCATTTATAACTGATTTGAATGTTATGATGAATTAAAACTTGTTATGTTTCAAAATTAACTGCAATATTGAGAAAGGCTCTAACGGTTTTGATTCATTCAAAAACAGTTAACCGCATATGGTTCATATTCATAGAAGATTCACTCTTAATTTATAAATACGCAGTTATTTAAAATTTAAATATATGGGAGCTGATATATCGATACCTTCAGTGATACCACCATTGATACCAACAGGACAGATCCAGTTGAATTCAGTTTGAATGTTGTTTTTTTTATGATGCGTGTTTTTTGTATTATGCATATTGTTTTTGTTATTATGCATATAATTGATCGGACGCTCCACTGAAAATGAATGTCGCTACGCTCATCGATGCATACTGGACGAATCCAGTTGCATTTATTTTGAAAAGTTGTTGTAGTTATTATGCATGTTGTTTTTGTTATTGTGCATGTTATTTTTTGTTATTATGCAAGTAAATAACATGCAAAATAATACAAATAACATGCATAATAACAAAAACATTATGCATAATAACGAAAACATAATAAATCATAAGTATAACAAAAACATAATGAACTTAGCATATAAATCATAAGTAATTGACTGTTATTCATATTTTTAGATGCACAATAACAAAAACAAAATGCATAATAACGAAAACAATATGCATCATAAGTAAAACAAATTTTCATAATAAACCATAAATAGAACAAAAAACATATTGAACTTAGCATATAAATCATAAGTATTTAACTGTTATGCATGTTATTAGAAGCACAATAACGAAAACAACATGCATAATAAGTAAAACAAATTTTCGTCGAAACTCAACTTGACGTGTCCAGTTGGTATCGCTGACGGTATCGAAGTTGGGATCTGCGAAACATTTTCCTAAATATATTGTGTTTTTTTTCTTGAATTATCCTTTAATAGATGAACTTGTACACAAGATGTGCCTTCAAACTCAAGTGAAGGCCGAACTTCCTAATAATTAGGGGTGTTACTAGAGGTGGCAAGTCGGGTCGGTCGGGCGGGTTCGGGTCGGGTTGGGTTAGTTTGACTGTTTATAATAGTCGGGTTGGGATCGGGTCGGGTTGCATCGACAACTTTCGGGTCATGGGTCGGGTCGGGCGATGTCAGGTCGGGTTGTGTCGATCTTTTTTGAGTGATAGGTCGGGTCGGGTTTCAGCTCGGGCTGCATCGACAACTTTCGGGTCTTGGGTCGGGTCGGGTGAGACTGGGTCGGGTTCGGGTAGGGTTGCACCGACAAATTTCAAGTATTATTTTGAGTTTTAAGTTCAATCGGACAAGATGGAATCGCGTTATTGAATTATACAAGTAAATATTGACTTTCTCTGATGTTAATTTGTTAGTAAATTAGATTATGATGTTGGCAAGATAGGATTATATCAATTTACAAGTTGTATCAGGTCAAGTCGGGTCGGATAAAGTCGGGTTCGGGTCATCATGTGTCGTTCCATCTAGGGTTACGGGTCGTCTCGTCTCGGGTCGGGTCGGGCTTGGGTCCTCATGTGTCGTGCCATCTCGGGTTACGGGTCGTCTCGGGTCGAGTCGGGTCGGGCTTAGGTCGCTCATGTGTCGCTTCGTCTTGGTTACGGATCATCCCGGGTCGGGTCGGGTCGGGTCGGGTTCAGGTCGAGTCGGGTCGGGTTCTACCACCTCTAGGTGTTACGTAGGACTGTACTGTTGTATGCTCTAGTGTAATTGACTATTGAATAATGTTTTGTAGATATTAATATTAGTACCGACTATCAATATCAATATTGTTATGTACATTTAGTTGAGTTACTATGCACACTATTTGAGTTATTATGCATGTTAACGAAATTCAGTTGCATAATAACTCAAATAGCATGCATAAATATTTCAGTACAGAAAATAATTTGCATAACTATTTCAGTACAAAAAATAGCATGCATAATAACTCAAATAATGTACATAATAACTAAACTAAATATGCATAATAAATCGATATTAATATGTACATATCAATATTGATATGTACATATCAGCTCTTTTAATTATTATATACGTTACATTCTCTTTCGTTGTAACAAAATTTGGAAGAACTTTCTGTTAGAATATTTAATTATAATAATTACTGTATAAATAAATATTCACTGGATGACCTATGTGATTAATATGGATCATGTTCATTTGTATATTTACTAAAGGGTTCGTCCAAATTTCGATTGACAATTCGGATGGATCAGATTCATTGTATTTGATCCCAAAGGTTGCCTCAGAATTTATATACGTACTCATTCTGAATTTCTATGATAGACATTATTTTTTATATATATTCATTATGAATAAGGTGATTAATTAAATTAATTAACTTAAGTAATTTAATTAATTGAAAATAAAGGGGAGATTAACCTCTGAACAGATGCGCCTATCCTTTAATTGTTTAAAGAGCTGCATTCTAATTCATTATTAAAAAAAGGTGTCTTGTTTCTTTTTTTCCGATTCTCTCTCCAATTTGCATATGTGTGTCTGTACACAATTAAGAAATGTAAAAATTAAATTAAGTTATTAGAGAGAATAAAGAGAAATAAAGAAAAATCAGATTAGAGTGAAAGAAAACGTCAAAGAGATCATCATCATGTCTGAGAAAAATCTTTGAAGATCGATATTAACGCTTCCGCTTAACTGCTTCTGCTTTTAAATGATGAACTTACGCTTTCGCTTAACGATTTATGATATTCAAAATTGTGAGTTATTTTAACTTATGATTTGTTATTTTATATAAATTACGTATCGATTTTTCGGGCTTTAATTTTTTAAGAAAAATACATTACAGTTAAAGAGTATTTTTCTATCACTTTCTTTACTACCGCGAATCTAACTAGGCATGAAGAAAATGCAAATTCAAACTCACACAGAAATATCTAACTTATAAAGGAATTATTTTGGATTTCAATCGATAGCGGTATTAATTTACATCTAAGTACAATTTTATAAGAACTTGACAAAATCAATTAATATAGTCCCCCACATACTGTCATGATTTATCATTTTCTCAAGAAAAGAGTAGTATAACAAGGGGTGTTCAAATGTTCAAATGGTCCGATTTATTTGATTTTGAGCTGAGCTAATAATTTTTTTACTAAATGAATCAGCTTTACGATTTAAATGAATTAGTTCGGTTTGTATTTTTCAAAACCGACTAAACCGTAGCAATCGAATTTATCGATTTGTTCAGACTTAAATGAAATCTTTTGTATTGATTATGTTAAAAATTAATATCAACATATTTGTATGAAATTAATTAATTGAACATCCTATGTAATGTGAAAAAATTATATATATCTTGATTCTTTTAATATATATTTTAGATAAAAATTTGGATACTTTAAAAGATGGGTACACTAGATATTTCAGTCTATCTGGACTGTTCAATTCACCAAGATTGGTGAAAAAATGATTTACTTTAATTTTTTATGCATTTCTCAAGAAGTCACTTTTCTAGATGGACTCAAAATACTTAGCGTATTCATTTTTTGAAGTACTCAAGTTTTCGTCATGCTCTATATATTTTATGTCGTTATTTAATTTTTTATGTCTGACATTTTAAAATTTTATTTAAGCAAATAAACCGAAATGCTCGGTTGATCAATTTAATTCGGTTGGTTCGATGAGAATTTTAAAAACCTAAAAAATTTAGATTTAATTAATTTATGTCAGTTTTAACAGAACCGCCCTTTTTGAACAACACGCAAGTATAACTATATAAAACAATTCATGGTTGTAGTATTGTAGATTTGAATGGAATTTGATGGAAGTTGTTCTTCTATCGCGCAGTACCGACGGACGGTTCAGATTTTCTGCGATGTAAGTTACGAACGGCTCAAATTTTATTCAGAGATCTGATATTATGAAATTTAATTTGCACGAATCTCGATGCAAATTAAATATTGAAATTTGCTGGAGAGTACGAATAATATTTTTGATGCGCGACAGTAGATCTCGTTCCGAATTTGATGCATGTGCGCTCTTTCATCTGCTTCGTAAAATGAAAACATATTCTGTGGTTTTACAATGTTTAAAAATCCAGATGTTCCTATTCAACTATTCCATCTAGGGGTGTAATTCGAGCGAGTTGATACCAACTCGAACTCAGATCGTTTATTTCGCGAGCCGAGTTGGCTCGATTTTTATAGTCTAATTCGAGTTAATATTTTAACTCGTATTCAACTCGTGTAACTCGAGCTGAACTCGTAACTCGTATTTTGCAAATTTCCATTCTCCCATTTCAAATCAATTTGCAATTTTGCACAATTGCACAATTGCACAAATGCACAATGCACATCATCAGCGGCTCAGCGCATCAGCACATTGCCACATTCCCAGAATCCCAGTCCCCCAGTCCCAGATAATCAAATTTCAGTATTTTACAAAATACAAATCACAATTCACAGAGTCAGAGACTCACATAATCACATTTCACAAAAAGTTGAAAAGCATAATTGTAAATTAAATACTGTTACAACCCTCCTACAAGTCTTAATCAAAAGCTTACAAGTTACGAGTCTTAATTCAAACAAGCTTACAAACTACAAGTCTTAATACAAATTTGAAAAATTTAAACATGCTCATAACTTCAACACTAGACTTCATAGTTCATACTTCATAATATGCAAAAAAAAAATGAAACAGTGAGTCAGTGACTTCATAAATTATAACCTCCCAGTCTCAGACCTCTTCTAACAGATTTAAAAACAGTAGCTGCATGACTTCATAGTAGCTAGCTGCATTTAAGCATGTTCATAACTTTAGAATTGAAACAAAACATATTTAAAAAACAATGAAACAATGAACAAAAAATGCAGTGAAACCTGCTGACAGTAATTCAAGTTCTAGTATCTTAGTTCCAATTTGATTTGAAACGTAAAACAGTGAACAAATATAGGTGATTATTTGAACAAAACAGTGGACAGTGAACAATAATTCAAGTTCTAGTATCTAGTTCCAGACTTCCAGTATCTAATTCAACTTGCTGTTATTGAAATGAGCAACATTGAAAGTTTGAAACAGTGAACAAATATAAGTGCTTATTGGCTGCCAACTCCAGTTCCAGATTAACAAACAGTGAGTTAAAATATATTTCTTACTGTCAGTGAACAAACAGTGAGCATTGAGTTAAAATATATTTCTTACTGAGTTACTTCGAGTTTCAGATCAGCTGATCGTTAGATTGGTCATTGGAATTACAATCTCCAAATTCTCTTCCTCCAGTGCAGATTGCTACAAAAATGAAAGAAATAACAATTGTCAGTTATTAGTTTGAACTTTAAAATTAAATCTTACTTGTAATGTTTGTATAGTTGCTTTTGAGGTGGCCTTTATCCAATCACCTCCACAAACAAGTATCTCCACCATATCCTTCGTTAGAGAGCTTCGATAGTCGTCCAATACACGTCCTCCGGCACTAAAGGCCGATTCAGAAGCAACGGTTGTGATTGGAATGGAAAGAACATCTCGGGCCAATTTGCTTAAAATAGGATACTTGCTACAATTTTGACTCCACCACTTCAACACATCAAAAGGACCATCCCTTTCTATCATATACACTCCTTCTTCCAAATACACCTCAAGATCAGATTTTGATGGCTGCCCTACGTATGTACTCTTGAGATAAGCAAAAAAATCATCTTCATTTGCCTCAACATTCGGTGTGGTGTTTGAGCTACTTGCAGCAGCCCTTGCTGCCATTTAAGTTTGAGAATATTTTTCAAACAAATGCTTCAATTTATTGGTCACCTCTTCAACCCGACCATGTAGCTCATGCTTTGGATACAACTTCTCAAAAGTCCAATAAAGGGATACTAATTTAAATCGCGGATCTAAAATGGACGCAATTGACATGAGCAACCCGATTTCACCCCAATACTTCTCAAATTTCTGATACATTGGCTCACTCATCTTTTGCACGAAGATATCATCGGAGGCATACGCATCACTTATACTTCTTTTCACTTTAAAAATTTGCACAAGAAACAAATTTGCAGTAGGATATGAACTTCCTGAAAACAAATTTGTTGCATCCAAAAATGCTTCAAGAATCTTGCACACTTTTTCTGCCCTTTGCCATTCCACATTTGTGGGCACCCATTCAAAGTTAGAGTCCCTTAATCCATAACTTTGAAAGGCTGATTTATAGTGAATGGCTGATTCAAGCATTCGATGGGTTGAGTTCCATCGAGTTTTAACATCTGTACATAACGAACGACGCGTTTGGATACCAAAATCATTGTTATTTCACCAAACTTCAAAAGACGAGCCGGGACTTCCTAAGATACTTGACACCTTCTCTAATCTTATAAAGACAACCATCAATTGTACTAAGTCCATCTTGAACTACTAAATTCAAGATGTGAGCACAACATCTAACATGAAAGAACAACCCCTCAAAGTGTAATTTTCCCCTACCTTCAAAATTATTTTTCAAAATGGCAGCTGCCCTATCATTGTTGGATGCATTATCTAAAGTGATTGCTGCAATTTTATCTTGAATACCCCATTTAATTAGACACTCTAAAATGCCATCAGATATTACCTCACCACTATGAGGTGGTGCAAGCTCATTAAACCCAATAATCCGCTTTTGCAATTTCCAACCAGAATCAATAAAATGGGCAGTCAAACACATATACCCAACAGTTTGATTAGAAGTCCAACAATCGCTTGTGAGAGAGATCATATCAACATTTCTGAAAATTTTCTTTATCTTCTCTCTTTCAGATTCAACCACTTTTATACAATCTTTTCTAATGGTTGCTCTACTCACTTTTTGATAAAGAGGATTCAAATACTTCAATAAAATGTTGAACCATTGGTACTGGACAAATGAGAAAGGCAACTCATGAGCTATGATCATTTTTGCTATTATTTCTCTAGCCTTCATTTGATCAAAACCCCCACTTGAGACTAACCCACCAACACTAGCACTCTCTACAGATTCAAAATTAATGATACCCGAATTTTTACCTTTTGCCTTTTTGACCATACCACATTGTTCGATGTGTCGCAAGAGAGTTGTTGTGGGGCCTCCTATTGAACACTTGTATCTTTTTTTTGCAATAAGTGCATTCAACTTTCTTCACGACCTTTCCTTTGTCCTTCACCTCAATTTCTACAAAATACTTCCAAGCATCCGAAGTT
Source organism: Eleocharis quinqueflora (assembly GCA_964058865.1). Taxonomy (NCBI): domain Eukaryota; kingdom Viridiplantae; phylum Streptophyta; class Magnoliopsida; order Poales; family Cyperaceae; genus Eleocharis; species Eleocharis quinqueflora. Next base: position 14,758 of record CAXKVX010003050.1, read on the forward strand.
TTACTCTTTCGTTTTCGACCATCTGGGTTTGACTGACCATCTGCAACGGGTACATCAGTTGCTGGCTCTCGCTGTGAACCATTAGATTCAACACTGTCTCCTTCGTCTCCAGACTCAACCGGCACATAATTTGTGCCATCTGTTGGCTGAGATGCAGATGGAGGATTTGGTTCTCCAAATGTAGACATGTTGAACAATAAACAACTACAATACCACAACAAAAATATATTATTACTAACCAAATATAACAGTAACCAATCTGACAGACAGCCTAACAGTAACCAGATTAACAAAAATATATAATTAGTAATTACTAACCAGCCTAACAGTAACCAGCCTAACAAAAATATATTATTACTAACCAGATTTAATAGTAACTAGTCTACCAGTAACCAGATTTAACAATAACAGAAAGAAATAAAAAGAGAGCAGAAAAATCAATAGACAATTATAATCTTTTCTAGCAGAGACAGTAACAGGAAGAAAGAAAAAAGACAGTAACAATTTAACAGTAACATTAACAGTAAATAAAGAAAAATCGATAGACAATTATTCCTCAGGCAGAAAAATCGATGGACAATTATAATATTTTCTTAGTTTTCTAGCAGAGACAGTAACAGGAAGAATAAAAAGACAGCAGGCAGATTTACCAGTAACAGCAAATAAAAAGACAGTAACAGTAATTAAAGAAAGATTTACCAGTAACCAGAAGGAGAAAAGCGATTCCTCAGGCAGGCAGCACTGCAGTAGGCTTAGTGAGTCCTGATTCCTGAATCAAGAGGAGAAAAGCGAGATAGTGTCATAGAGGAAGAAGGAGAGAGAGTAGACAACAATACAATCTCTGAGTTAGTGAGTTATGACTTACTGAATAGTGAATAACTGAATACTGACTTTGAAGTTCGATTGATGGCTGCCAGGCGGGTGAATCGGCTAACTGAGTGCTTGATAGGTGATGGCTTTGATGGCTTGATGCAGCAAAAGAGGAGATCTGTCCGATCGGTTGGTTGTTACAGAAAAATGCAAGAGAGGCGGTCGAATCGGCGATTGGGGAATGGGGCCGCAGCAGAGTAATCGCCTAATCGGCGATTGAGGAATGAGACTAGAGAGCCAGACTGCAAGAGGAACTTGTGATCGAGAATGGCAATTTTGGGGGCGGCAGCAAAGAGTAAAGACAGAGAGAGAGATCGGAGAATTCAAGATCGAGAATGGCGATTTTGGAAATTTGAGGGCGACAGCACAGTAATTAGGTATTTAGGTTGAGGTTTCTGTGTTGGGTAAATTGGGTTGGGGCTTGGCCGCTTGGGTAGTTCAGTAGTTGGGTACTGGGTAATTCACATTTGGGCCGAATTTGGATTTTTGAGAGTTATATGGAACAGCAATTAATTATAGAATCAGTAACAAGACTCAAGGCCCATGAACATTATAACTCGAGCGAGTTCACGAGCGAGTTGTACCCGACTCGAACTCGGATAAAAAAAAGCTCGAGTCAGCCAACTCGAGTCAGATTAACTCGAGCTGAAATCTGAGCGAGTTGCCATCGAGTTGATACCGAGCAAGTTACGAGCGATTCACGAGCCGTGAGTTTTTTGGCCAGTCCTAATTCCATCAAAATAAATGGAATCTACTTTTTGCATATTTTAAAGATGTCAGTGTTCCGAACAATGAAAATTCACTAACATGAAATCATAGTTTCAATTTCCAAACATGTACCTAGGTTTCTCTTTCTCTTTTTTTTCATCTCAAAAGCAGCACCCATGACTGGTACCTGTAGTCTGTACCAATGCTACCTTCTTTTTTTACCACTCAAGTGCTCTAGTACTTGACTCCTTAATTTATGCATACACCTATCATTTATCTCAACCTTTTTTTACTGATACAGAGAATGCAGTTTAAGCAATGATGAGTCCCATGTACCAATGATACATTTATTAAGAGGTATTGTTATTATCCTTTATGTAAGAACCCTTTTAAAATCATCAAAATAGAACGCCTGGAGTTCCCTGAAGTAGGGATGTCAATGGGTCTTACTCGCGGGTATTTTGTCTATTTTGTGGTCTATTCGGTCCGCAAAAATATCATACCCGGCCTATCCGGCCCGCGGAGATGGGCTTAGAATTAGCAGCCCGGCCTACTCATGAGCTTCACAGCCCGGCCCATGGGCTACCCGCACAAGCCCGCCCAATATTCCAGTGCATCACAACATCAGCGCATCAAATAGAAAACATTATTTTTCTATTGTTGAATGTACAATTTGTAATTACTGAATTGTAAAATTTGTGATAATTTTAGAATTTCAGATTAATATCGTCTGATAATTTGATATCATAATCAGCTATCAGTATTATAATCGACCAAATCTATTCAGGCCTCACGTCATATACTAAGACCCAATCTAATTCAATATTATAATCGATCTATGGGTAGCCCATGGGTACAACTTCACAGCCCATAGCCCGCCCCGGCCCATCCATAGGCCCGGCCCTCCATGACAATGGACCGAGTGGGTATAGTGCTTGGGCCGAATAGATATGTGCGGGTCGATGGGCCGGCGGGCCAAACTGCCATCCCTACCCTGAAGACATGAGCCGATGATTATTTCTTCTGTGCTGCTGTTTACCGCTTTCCTTGTTTATTAGTTTCAAAATATAATCAAAATATGCTTCGTTATTTCTTACTTTATAGTGTTTAGTTGTATTATTGATGACTTAATGTATACAGACATGAAAGAATGTAGGCATAGTTTGGAACTTATTATTTCTATCAAACGCGTTATTATGATAACTTTTTATTTCTTGCATAAATGTCAATAAAGTAGAAATATGGAAGCAAAACACAGTAATTTTAACGTACACAATTTGAAATTTTGAAAAAGAAATATTCAAATAAATATGTTTAATACAGACGTAACTCATATTTAAACAGTACAAATAGATTTATGGGTTGGGCTTGTCCACATGGCTTAATTTTGACAAGAGGTAATCAAATGCATCTTTTGAATTAAAACGATGTATTAATTGGAGCGCATAATTCGAAGGAAGAAATGCTTTTCTCGCCGGTTATTCTCTGATTCTCTCGGTGGATGAGTGTTAGTTTAATCATTTTTCTTTTCTTTTCGTAACAATAAAAATGATCAAATTTATTTCGTTTAAATAATAAAACGGTTAACAAAAATATATTAATTGTTTTGTAATCGTTTGTTTCGTAATTTTGTTAGTGACTGAGTATTGTTAGAATTAACTTTAGACAAAATGGATTATATACCCATCAAAACATCTCAAATGGATTATTTACCCATCAAAACATGCAAATGGGATATTTACCCGTCGAATCATTAACAAACAAAATATTTATCCAATTCAGTACAATCTTTGAATAAATAAGCAGTAAGAATTAATTAAAAATATAATATGACAAATTTGCCCCTTCAGCCATTTCTCTCTCGTTAAACTTTTCTGTTGCCCCTCCAACCAGTGAATCTGTGTTGGTTTACAACCTTTGAGAAATGTTGTACTAAAACATGCGTGTCACTCGATACATGTACATCTGAATTTGTACTACAACTCACCATTTCTTTTACAACATTTTCAAGACCTGCCTCAGAGAAAGTAATCACGTGTTCTATGAGTGACATTCGGTTCCCCTCTTCTTGGAGCAGGTTCAAACTGCCAAAAATATATATTCAAACAAAAGAGTACCGGAAGGAGAAAACTACGCTCCATGAGCGATCATGTATGAATAAAAGCTTAATACTGTAATATTACCATAACTGAGTGCTTGTAGCTTCATATACTTGCTGGTTGTACCAAATTGGTGGTCAGTTACCAGTCATATGAAGCAGAATGTTTAACACTAATCTGACAAAGAGAATCACCAAAATGAATCAAGTCAACAGCTAGAAGCACAATTTTCATTGAAAACATTAAAAACATCAATAGAATCCAGAAGTCTTCTGCAACAAATATTTCTTAATAGAGTAAAAAAGAACAACTAGATTTTTTCTTCTTAGAGAAGACGGAAGATGTTTGATGGGCATGATCTTTTCTTTGATCCAGTAGTGCCTCTATTTTCATTCCTATAAAAAAAAATTCAACATTAAAACCATTATTTAATTAAACAATAATTACATTAAAAAGTTCAATAGGATGACTAACCTTTGAGCTCTAGACCCTTCTGTCACTGAAACATAAGTAGAACCATCATGAACTTGTTCGAACACAGTATTTTTGCATGTGCTTCTATGATGACCGGAAAAATCACAACGTGTGCATTTATGAGATCTCTTTTTTTGCTCATCAGATGGCCTTATCCGATTTTTTCTAGGTCTCCCCACAGGGCATTTCAGAGTCGGTGGAAGTATCTTGTAACCCAAATCAACCTCTGTCCATTCATTTCGACTTGGCATTGGAACTATGCCTATATCATATGCTATCTTAAACCGCTCCACAGTGAAGTATGAATTGACATAGTTTTTCCATTTAACGTTCCTTAATGATGCTATGAATGATGCGGCATGAATACACGGGACACCTTTTACCTGCCATGCCCTGCAGCTACATGTGTGTTCTTCCAAATTGACCGTCCATCTCAAATTATCTTTTTGTATCTCAGCACAAAAATCCATACCCCTATGCACAGTGTACCCATTCAAGCTCTGAAAAATAAGAAAAATAATAGATTAATAATGCTCATGCCAGCATAACAAATAAAATTTCTTGCTTCATATGCACAATGTACCCCTACGACATAACAAATAAATTTTCTTGCCCATGCCAGCATGCATATGTCTCCATGAAGTGAACACTTTTATGGTAAAAAAATTCAGCTATGCAAATTTTTAGATATCCAGTAAGAGACATTACCCGAGAAATATGCTTTATGTAATCATCAACTTTCGAAACTAGCACACCTTTCCAAGTCCTCGCAATCCTTCTCCTTCTATTAAACATTACCATTATTTTTTGCCTTATCGAATCAAGTAGATCTATGACTGCCTTGTGCCTCTCTTCAGATATCCAAGAGTTAAATGTTTCAGCAATATTATTGGTAAGGTAATCACATTTTGCTGCTATTCCAAATTGACTCCTACTCCATATATTTGTATGCACTCTATTAAGGTACTCCATTCCTTCCGGGCAATGAGTCTTCATCTCATTATTGAAAGTAGCATGTCGATTAGGAGAGTATGATTAGGAGAGTATGTTTGTGCAGCACCCCAAAGCCCAAACTTGAACAAATCTCCATGAAAATGCTTTTTGAAGTTGCTAAATAGGTGCCTCATGCATTTCCTATGCTCAGCCATCGGGTATACTTTTGAGATTGCATTTTGTAAACATTTTTGCATGTCAGATGATATAACAAGACCATCTGGCATTTCTATTGCTTTGTGCAATAACTTTAAGAATCATTCCCATGAATTCTCATTTTCACCTTCCATAACAGCAAAAGCAATTGGAAACATCCAATTGTTACCATCAATGGCTGTGGCAGCGGCAACTACTCCCTTCCACTTGCCTTTCATGTGACACACATCAAGACCAATGTAAGGTCTACAACCTTTGAGAAATCCATATGTGCATGCCCCGAGGGCAATAAAAAATCGCTGAAAATGTTGGTTTCCTTCTAAAGTTTCTATGTCAAAATCCACAAGACTATTTGGGTTTCTTTTCAATATCTTTTCCTTCATAGCTCCTATTTGGGTGAAATAATCAGTCCATTTTCCATGAATTTCCTGGAAGGCTACTTCTTTTCCATATCGAACTATGTCATAAGGTAACAAAAGGCTATATTTTGCTTCAAGTTTTCTCTTTAGCACTGCTATTGATATATCTCCTTCATTTCTCAAATCATTAATGATTCGGTCAGCTATCCATCCTTGTGTCGCATGTTTATTGCCACATCTATTAATTCCACAACAACTATGCTTTGGTTGCATGGTTCTCACTCTAAAAGTCACCTTGTCTTCACAACATGCTGCATGTATTCTCCAACTACACTCTAAATTTGCACGTGTTGCTATTACACGTGTAGGTTCACTCTTTGCCAAATTATACTCAAAATCATTAATAACAGCATAGTGATTAAGTGCTCTTCTTAAAGCTACAATATGTAGAAATATGGCACCTATCTCTATCTTCGTATCATCTTTGTCATATGAATAAAAGTCACCTTCATAGCCAAAATCATCTTCGTCCTCAAAATCACTGTGACGGCTATGATAACTATCCTCACTATGACAATAATCTGAGCCTTCTTCAAAATTCACAATTTCAGCATCCTCTAAACTTTCATCGTACTTTCTGAAATCGTCATTCTCTTGTATGATGATATGCTCCTTGGTTACATAAATCATTACTTCTTTCTCCTCCTCATACATTGCAATCATTTGTTTATAAGTATTGTTATCCTCAACTTCAATAAAAAATTGAGAACTAGCGTTCTTGTCAAGGAAAAATAGTGAAAGATTGAGATTTTCACCCCAAGGATACAAATTGCTGACATCATCTAACAACTCGATATAACCATAGATTGGTTGGTCTACATAAATGGTCTGTTGCCTACCAAAGCAACATTTTTTTTACTCCATTATTGATCAATTTGAAACACTCGTCATATTTCACCTTCAACTTGAAACGTTCTGCAATTATTCTGAAATTAAAATAGAATAGTAATTACAAATATATGAGAAATTGCAACCTCCTTTCAGGTATTACCTTAACTTGAATAAAACCATATGTTTTATTTACTTGATGATTTGTCTGTTTAACATATACATTAAAGGTTTTTCTCAGTACTGGTAACATAAAGAAAGAGTGATAGATGGTGATGTTAACCATACATAATAGCTTCTGACTGTCCTAACTAATATTATCAACTAGTGTTTCTGAGTGCATAAATTCTTCAGTTTTGTATTCAACAGCTATAACTTCCAACACCCAACTAGTACAGCTTGAATACTTAGTGTATTTATATACTCAGAGAATCAGAGAAGAATCTGAAAAGGATATGAATCTTTGATACATTATCAAAATAGATTACAAATAACACAAACCAGTTGGATTCTTGTAGCAATGAAGTACACATAGTATTTTTAATACATATGAATTTACCTTGAACTTGAACCATCTAAAACTATCGTCTTATTTGAACCGTCTGAAATCATCTTCTTAGTTTTTCTCCTTACCTTCAACTTCTTATTTGGTGGTAAGATTTCTTCATTCAAGTCTTTTTCAGTTGGAAAATCAGATTGATCAATAATAAAAGAGGACAAATAATCATTGTTTGATTCATCTTCCTCCATTAGTAAGGTTGACGAAGAGAGGGGAGTAGAGAGAACACCTACTTCTCTTGGCACAAATTCGGCTCAAGAGAGGAGAGTGGAGAGGGGAGTGGAGAGAACACCTATTGATGTGTTTAATTATCCAAGAGAGAAGAGCGATAAAAAAATGGCGGAAAAGGTCTGCATTGGAAGAAGTTGAATAGTCGGTAAGAATGTGAACATAAAAGTTGAATGAGAGAGAAATGGCTGGAGGGGCAAATTTGTCATATTATATTTTTAATTAATTCTTAGTGCTTATTTATTCAAAGATTGTACTGAATTGGATAAATATTTTGATTGTTAATGATTTGATGGGTAAATATTCCATTTGCATGTTTTGATGGGTAAATAACCCATTTGAGATGTTTTGATGGGTATATAACCCATTTTGCCTTAATTTTATTTCAGAGAAAAATGACAATGCTGGTGAGAGAGGAGATGAATGATTGCTCAAAGAGAAGATGAAAAATTTGATTCCTGTGTATAGTTAGAATTATTCATTACATGTTCTTGTTTTGCTTTAGTGTCATGACTCATGAGAGAGAAGATGGTTGAAGAGCGAAGGGAAAGACATTTTGATTTGTTTCGATCGTTTTCTTTAGCGGAACAATTAACGAAACAAAATTTTTAATCATTTATTAAACAAAATGATTAAGAAAACTACCATCTTTCGTGATCGTTTCACACGTTTGACATGTCTACTCCATGAGCTCTCAATTTAGTGTATTGGATCTGAATTTATTGACAAACAGTTGGTAATCAGCTAGCTCCCTCGCCAAACCCTAGCTAGTGTAGTGGTAAGGCACAAGACTCTCATGGGGGAGGTCTAGAGTTCAAGTTTCGTTGGGGGGCTATTTTCAGGGGAGTTTCAAGTTTATTTTCTGATTTCTTTGTGGGTGGGTATGTTGTAAGCCTACGGGTAGGTCTGTCAACGCAACACGTTTTAACATTATGTTGCATCGTGATGAATGTTAAATGCAAAGAATTTTGTTTTGTTTGTTAAACGCTACGTAAGACGCAAATGATTTTGGTTGTGTTTAGTTAAACGTAACGTAAATGCAAATGGTCACTTGCGTTACGTTCATTGCATCTTACCTTCAGAATTCTACGAGTCTAGAATAATTTTGAGTACATAGTAGAAATAGAATATTCTGTAGAGATTTAAATGATCATTGTCCTAAAAGCGCCACTTCACTATCTCATTTCCCATCTTTTTCTCTTCGCCTCCTCATCTCTCTTTCTCTGAGACTGACATTTGAAATGTCTCTCCCTCTCTCTTGCACAATGCCTGAGGCATATCGTCCAATGAAATCTCAGCCCGTTAACCCATGCGTGACGTGCCAGTATGGTTTGGTCTCCTTTACACGAGACCCTTATGATTTTGTTTGCCAAAAAAGCTTATATCTAGACGGATTTTGGCAATCTAGCCCTGTTTTCAACGGTTAGTTGTCATGTTTCCAGTGATCTAGTGTACTTGATGATTTTAGAATGCTTGATAGTTCAAAGTTCGAGAAAGGTTAGGATTTAGATTGGCAGTAGCTAGGTGACTGTGATACTGGTGACAAGACCTTCGATCAGGGCCTCTTCGCCTCCTTCTTGGCTTTGATTGTAACATATATATGTCTCTGGTGAAGGAGAAAAATGACAGAGAGAAAAAAGAACAAAAAAGAGAAAAAGGAGAGAGACAAAGAAAGAAAGTCACAAAGTAGGAGAGAAAGAGAAAGAGCAAGAAAGAGGAGGTGTGTAAGCAAGCAAACAATTCTAACTTTCAATGGTAATGTACCTTATCTTATTTCTTTCAATGATGCTGTTATTTTTTTGTTGTTTCTGTTAATTTTGTTTTGTTCTTTCTAAGGTCGTGGCTGGGTCAAGCAAATAATGTGTAGAAGAGATAGTGTCTGAGCCTGATTTGTCTTCAGATAAGTACGTTTTTCTTTCTTACATGCTTAGAACTGGAATTACTTTGAACTAAATTGCTTAGAACTATTTCTTGTAACATGGAGGATCCGAATTTCACCCCAGAGGAACACAAAGAATTGAAGTCAATATCCAATTAGGTGATACTCAAAATCATGGTGCAATTGCAACTACACCTGAAGAACAAGGTAATGAGGCCACCAGAAAAAGGAAAACTAGAGAGGTCATGACCTCTGCTTATTGGCAACATTTCAATAAGGGTCAAGTTAGACCTGATGGCTTTTATGATGTCATTTGTAAGTATTGTGGCAACAAATATAAGATGAGCAACTCTAGGAGCAATAGCTCCTTAAAACATCATGTAGAAAGGGGTTGCAAGAAAATAGACAACAAGAGGCATGAACCTGATGCCTTGCAAATCTTGTTGAAGGCTGAGAGTACATCAGGTAAAATTCCTTCTCTTTATTTTTTAATTTGTACATACAGAATCTACATATGCTAAATCATGCATTTTTTGTCTTTTTGTATAATTGATAGATGACCCAAAGCTTGTTCCTTGGCAATTTGACCAAAAAAAAGCCAGGAAAAGCTTTGCAAAAATGGTAATTGTACATGAGTACCCATTTAACTGTGTAACTTATCATTTCTTGAGAGAATTCATACATGAAGTGTGTTCTCCTTTCAAATTTCTGTCAAGGAAAATACTTGGATCTAATTGTTTAGGTATTTATAATGAAAAAGGGTATTTTGTATGACCTTGTTGGTGCACTTGACTGTAGACTTTGTTTTACTAGTGATTTGTGGACCAACAAGGGTGGAGATAGGGGCTTCATGGCCATAACATGTCATTACATTCATGATGAATGACAATTAAAAAATAGAATACTTTGTTTCACCCCATTGTCAAGTCCACACACTGGCAAGCACATTGCCACAACTATTTATGACAAATTGGTATTGTGAAACTTGGACAAGAATTTTTTTTGTCTTGTACCTGATAATGCAACTGCCAATGATGCTTGCATTAAGGAGCTGTTCAGTACAACCCAGTTGAAGTATGTACTTTTTGTACAAGGTCAGGTCTTTCATCAAAGATATGGCTGTCACATTCTGAACTTGATTATTCATGATGGGTTGCAAGTGCTCTCTGATGAAATCACCTCAATTCGTGAAATCATGAAGTACATTCGTGGTTCGCAAGCTAGAATGGAGAAGTTGCGTTTGGTGACATCTCAGGTAATTTTAAATGTTGATCTCTTACAAATCTGCTTGTAATCTGCATGTTGCATCTAGTTATATTCATATTTTATTACAGGTTGATGTTCCAAACAAGATGCCTGCATGAGATGTTTCGACCCGTTGGAATTCAACATATCTCATGCTGCAGTTAGCATTGGAGCTGAAACCACCCACTAAAAGATATGCACGAGTTGATAAGAATTACACTTATCATATTTCTGATTTTCAATGGGAGGCAGTGAAAGATTTAGTTGATTACCTGAAAGTTTTTTATGTGACCACGTTGAAGTTGAGTGGCACTAAATATCTGATTCTGTATATATTAATTTCAGAATATTGTGAGATTTATATTAACATTAAAAAAATGGGTAGTAGTTTGCATCCTTTTGTTGTGGAGATAGGACAGAACATGTATGCTAAGTGAGACAAGTATTGGACGAGTGAGAATACATTATTGGTAATTGTTTGTGTTCTTGATCTAAGATCCAAGCTGGCACTTGTTGAGTACTACTTTCATAAGCTGCACCCTGATACCTTTGAGGGAATTATTACTGAATTAAAAGCTTGTATGAATGTTATGTTCAAGGAGTATGTAGAAAGACACTCCAAACTTACAGAAAAAAGTTGCTAGCTCTTCAAGGCATGAGATGTAATTATTTTATTAATTTAGTTCTTTCATTAGTTTAATTATTTTATTAGTTTAATTCTCTTAATTAGTTCAATTGCTTGTTCAAGTAGGGCAAGTGCATCAGTTTGTATCTCTCACACAAGAGTTGGTTTGAAAGACTCCATTAAATGGAAGAAGAATATTGAAGCTGTAAAATCAGACTTGGAGTAATACCTTTGCGATGCACTTGACAATGCCAGCTTGGATGAAGACTTTGACATCCTAGCATGGTGAAAGCCCATGGTCCTAAGTATCCAGTCTTGACTCTGCTAGCCAGCGGCATTCTGACTGTCCCGATATCGACTGTGGCATTAGAAGCAACATTTAGCACTAGTGGTGGAACACTCTCATCGGTGAGAAATTTTTTGAATGATGAGAGTATGAAAGCTCTCATTTGTACTCAGGATTGGTTGCGTGCTTCCGTCATGGGTAACCCTCATTTTAGAGTTATTTCACTCTGTTAATATTTTATTTCACTTAATAACTTACATAATTACATTTCCTTCTTGTTTTTATGCAGAAAGTGGTGGAGAAGTTGGTGATTCGTTGTATCCCAGTGTGAAAGTAGCAACATCTGATTCCATCTTGTGCTAATTGAGGATGAAGCCTGGAGAAATGATCTCTGTGGCTCCTTAGCTCTCAATCAGTGACCTTCAATGATGATGTATGTGTTTTATTATTTTATTTCCTTTTATTTTGGGCCATTGGCTGAGATAGGTCCAAACTGAGAAGGTAGTTTGAGAGCAAGGTTGAGCACAGAGGTTGTAATCTGAGTTGATTCTTCTTATGCTTCATGTTAGTTAGAAATTGTTGCAAGTTGAAGTTGTAATGGATTCAACATGTAATATTACTTGATTTGTGAAATAAAAAATTTCTAATTTTCAGAATTTTTTTCTTATTTTTTGGTTCTGTTGTGCACCGTTAGTAGCAAGTTAAACGTTAAAAAAATTGAACGTTTTTAACGTTTCTTACGTTTAACTTAACGCAAACGTAAACACAAGAAAATTTTCTTAAACGTGATGTAAGACGCAAAAACAAAATCTTTACGCTCTTAAAACGTAAGTAACACGTCAAAAAATATTTGCGTGATCTTTCGTGCGTTTGACAACCTTAACTACACTCGATGAATAAAAAAAAATCAGCTAGCTCCCAAAATCCCAATTCCTACTTTTTTAATTTTTTTTTTTGTTTTGAGGCTTTCAGGCCCATCAATTTTTGTTCAATGGTATTGGAATTCTTTACTTTCCCTAACATTTCAACAGAGCATATGAGCTGTTGGGCTGACTGGAATAGACTTGTTTCATCTGCTTTTATTTCTGTAGCGTTTACAATTTTCTGACAAAAATTTTCTAACATGTTCTTTAATTTCCAAGAATTTTTAATTTTAAGGCAAATTTACTAAATTAGATAATCTTGTATTATTATAATGACAAGTGTCACATTGCATATATATAGACAAAGGCAATTATTTGAGATAACGGATACTTTTAACCACTGTGCTTTATTATATTTATATACTCCAACCTTATCCTCTGATCGATTCCTTACCTTTTGGAGACCCAATTTGGCCAATAAGTACACATGGATTATCAGAGTATCAGACCATGTTGTTTGATATACATATTTTATATGTTAGCAGTGCATGCAGATACATATAGTTCCAAGATCTGCAATGTACAATTCAAATATTATTATTTTTAGGGATGTACCCAAAAAAAGAAAGAAATGCTAGCCCATCCTATTTATCCGATCGACCCGACCGAACCAACTTGTTTTTTTTACGATTTGTAATGTTGACGAGTCAGATATGAGTTTGATATTTAGTCAATCTGTTAGTTTGGAGTAGGTTAAAATTTTGATTTTAGCATTTTAATCCGACCTGACCATTTTGATTACTAATTAAAAAAAATTGATTATTCTTGTACACAATAAAATGGCTTACTTAAATAAGAAATTCAATCAATAACAAACATAGTGCTTATGTATATTTATATCTAATATTTTTTCATTAAAAAGGTTATATTTTTTCTTATGAACAACATAATTATTAATATTTTTACCTATATATTACTACTCAAATATCGTTATGATATTTTGTTTATCATCTATTTTTTAGTTTCAATGATATTAATTTGTTATATAAAATAAGATTAATAATTAAAAAAAGTTCATAGAAAATTCAATAGAAATTACAGCCCGTATAATCCGCATAAACTCGCATATTATAAATGAATGCATTAGATGAGTTGATGGGTGTGTCAATTCGATAAAAAAAAATAAACTGATATAATTGAATTGGATTTAAATTTTGATAAAAACACATCAACCCACCTATTGTGCACCCCATATTGAGATGAAAGACGTGTTACATGACTAAAGTTTACTGCACCATTTGATTCTTTTAAAATTGTTTGAGAAGAAAATTAGGAACTAATTTGGTTTTATTTTATTTTTTAGGTTTGATAATCAAGAAGTAAATTCTCTCTTGAATTTCTCATTCTTGTGAATCTTGTTGAGTTCAATTTAACATGGAAAATTTAATAATACTAATTGTACATTTTATAAACTAGTAAATATTATTCTTGGAGAATTTTCATTTGTTTGTTTACATATGCACAACTCGAGAGAATATGCCAGTATGGATTCGAGAGTTGTTACTGTTGGTCGAAACTTGTGTCGTTCAACGCTAGTGGCTTCTAAAGAGACCCAACCTACACTTTGGACTGAATTATATATATATATATATAACTGGGCTATGATGCTTGATCAAGCACTAAGGAGTCAGTGCTTGATCATCAAATTCCAAATACAAATGTTTAAACTTTTAATTTATTATGTTCAATAATTTCTTTATATCAAAATTTTGTGGGATACCAAAATTTTTTATTTTTAGAAACTTTTAAGTACTTGTTTTGAATTTTTTAAAATAACTCCAAAATGATTATAAAATACTCAATGTTTATACATAAAATATGTCACTTTAAAAAATTCAAAACAAGTTCTTAAAAAAAATTCTAAAAATAGATTTTTTTTATATCCCACAAGATTTTGATATAAAGAAAGAGTGAGGCTATGGTGTTCCGCAAAGCACCAAATGTGTTGTACTTCGCATTCATATATACGATTTCAAAATTCAAACGATCGAGCCAAACCGTTAAACTTGATCTTCAAATTAAAATTCTTCTTGGAGACCGAATTTTACATTTTTTTAAAGGGTTGAAAAATTGGTTAATCTAACGATCTCTGGATCATCCGATATGAATGATTTTTGACCTCTCTAATAAATAGTAAAGAAAAAAAAATATAACATTCGGTCTCCAAGAAGATTTTAATATGAAGACCAAGTTCAACGGTTTGGATCGTTTGTTTGAACTTTGAAGTCGAAGATATGGAGGCGAAGTACAGTACGTTTGGTTCTTTGCGGAACACCATAGCCTCACTCAGAAAGAAATTATTGAACATGATAAATTGAAATTTAAAAAGTATGTGAGATTTGATGATCAAACACCGATCCCTTGGTGCTTGATCAAGCAACATAACCCAGTTGTATATATATATATATATATATAAAGTAAAATTTCTATTAAATTGATAAAATTTAATATTAGCTTATTTCTCAATGAAAACCACTAACTTTTCACGTTTCATTTTCACCAATTAATCTAATAATTTATTTTCCTTTATTACAAAAATTTGAAAGCCCTCGCAGGCCACCATCTTTACTATAAAAAAGTTTTACTCAAAGCTGCTGCTAATAGTATCACCAACACCTACCTTATCTTAACTATTTTACCATTTGGAGTAATAAATAAATGCTAGCCATCCAGCTTCCGAAGTGAAAAAAGGATAATGTTCCGTAGATATCACATTTGATATCAACTATTGATATCGATTTTATTATGTATCTTTAGTTCAGTTATACTGCACATTATTTGAGTTATTATGTATGTTATACCATAACTATTTCAGTACAAAAAATAACATGTATAACTATTTCAATACAAAAAATAACGTGCATAATAACTTAAATAATGTGCATGATAACTCCACTAAAGGTACATAATAAAATCAATAACATGTATAACTATTTCGGTACAAAAAAAAACATGCATAATAACTCAAATAATGTGCATGATAACTCCACTAAAGGTACATAATAAAATCAATAACATGTATAAATATTTCGGTACAAAAAATAACATGCATAATAACTCGAATAATGTGCAGGATAACTCAACTAAATGTGCATAATAAAATCGATATTAATAGTTGATATCAAATATGGTATCTATGTATCAGCTCCCGAAAAAAAAACCCACATATACTCAACGTGCAAAAACTTGCTCAATTCGCATATAACGAACAGTACGTAGTTGAGCATATGATATCTACCGAGTGTTTATATTTTTTTAATTAAATCATGTGTGGATAATCTATATTATCTAATAATGCACCTAAGGAATGGATATCTCCATTCAGTCATAGTCTTACATTTTTTATGGACAAAAATACCCTCCAACATCAGCTTAAAAAATGTTGCTGATTATAAATCTCTCTCGAATGAACTTGGTCTATTATGCGCTGAAAGAGCTGACACCTAACGGTTGACGTCTACCGAGTCTAGCGAATGAAATCAGAATAGAAAAGAGAACAGTTTTATCGTCTATTCGGTCTCTTCTCTCGATCCCTCTTCCTTTCCCCTTTCCCATTTCTCTCGGTTCTATCGCGCCGCTTATGTTTCTAAACCCTTCTCTCTCATCTCTCACGCCATACGCCAATATGCCATGGCGATCATCTCTGATTTACCAGATGAGCCCGAGACTCGACTGCTCCTTCCAGCAATGGCTACGAGGATGTTCTCTCTCTCTCCTCGCAATGAAGGGGCCTATCTCGCTTCTAGAGACCGTCTTCGATTACATCAGGAGGCGATCTGATCTCTTCAAGGATCCTACGGCGTTGAGCAAGATCACTACACTTGCACACACCGTGCCTAATTCGCTTTCACCTTCACTCTTGAACCATTTCCCCTTTAAATAAATAAATTCAAAAATTCTATGCATACAAGAGAAAGCATCTTCAGAAATACTAAAAGTGCAAGAAAAAACATTAGAAGTATAAGACCAAATAATTTTTTTTCTTTCTTGTGAAGGATGTGAAGTTATGCTATGATTCATAGATCATGAAAACGTAATATTCAAGCATGAAAGAAGGCATGTCTTTCTTGAAAAAAAAAAGGAGAAAGGTAATGAAAGGAAAATAAAAACCCTCAATAAGAAATATATGTTCTTTGTCAAGATTAAACATATATCTAAACACTTATAAGTGAAGAAAATTCAAAAACATGTTCAAATAAATATATATAAGGAAAAGCAAAAAATAAATATTGGAGCAAGATGATATAAAATCTTTAGTTAGTAATATCCTTAAAAAATGATCATCATAAAGGGTTTAAAAATAATTTGGCGCTTCAAATCAAATCGCTTTAGAAAATTGCCTTGTGTCATTCGGTATATCTCCATCACTTGAGAATCATAGATATTGAGGACTTAAATAATACCTCATGTAAATAATGACAGAAATTTGCGTCTGACCAGGACAAAAGAACTCAGAACCTCATTGGTCAAAATAAACAAAGCTCTGAACGATTGCGTACACCCAAGTCACAAAGAGAAATCACGCTTGTTCGAGGTGACATGTCCACTTTTTCAAAAATGATGCGCCTCCTCAGACCGAGATGGTTGGGACGACGCGGGAATGGCGACCGACAACCGAGTCTTCCCCGTGGATGTAGACAAGTTCAACAATCGAACCACATTATATCTTGTTCAACATTACTTTCTCTCTCTCTTTCTTTCTTTAACTTTCTTGCAAGATAAATCGTCAAGATATTGGATTTAGCCTCAAATAATTATTTATGTATATGTTTGATTGCACATAGTTAAATAATACTAATAATATTATAATTAGTAAGATAATTTATATTCATATCATATTATTATGAAAAAAATTTATTTTTCTGCAATTATTTCATAATACAACCAAACACTTCTATAACTTTTTAAAAACACACTACATGTCTGGTTCTCACGAACCCTTGTCAAATTTCATCGTAATCAAATTAGATACAATCGAACGGGCCTTTAGTTAGTATCTAACTTTTGTTATGCTGGCATTTAAAAAAAAAAATTCAATCTTGGAAGAAAAAATATTCTATTTTGTCTAATGTAAAATTGATTTTTTTTAGTAAAAATAATAAACTCCATTTATCCGAAGAAATTGCATTTATTTAAATAAAAATGAATTATATATTTAACAACATTTATGCCTTTTTTTAAGAATTATAAAAGCTTAAATATAGGAATATTCGTTTGAGCTTATGGTTCAGCTTATCTTGTACCGTCATTTATAGATTCGTATCTGCTGCTCTTTTGAGCAAATAGCGATTCTGCTCTTATCATTCAAACCGTCAAATCTGAATCGGACGATCAGTTAATAACTTAGAGGATATAATTTTTAAGATATATTTTTTATCTGATCCGTTCATTCCACAGTGCAGGATCGGATCGAATAAAAGCAGCCGATACGGATCCGTCATTTATAGCCAATTGGTCAAAGCAATAAATGCACTCCTCTTTGTTTCCTCACCGGGTATTTGAGCCGTTTGCCACTTTTAAAATCTTTCCGTAATAACACACGAATTCAGAAAAAAAAATGGTTCTAATTTATTAATCAAGATGTACTGATTTAATGAGTACATTCATATTATGATATGATACCTATTAATTAACGTAATATACATTTTTTTAATGAGAAAATGTAATACTGACTCTTCCGGGTCTCACTTGTCTTTCTCATACTCTCATGTTATCAAGTCCACGTCACCTGTTGAAGGTCCCATGGACCCGAGCAAATAACAGACTGACACGTGTCAGAACTCAGAGACGAAGATCTTGGTTTCGTCTCGAGGATATGTACAGAACCGCATTTACCAAACTAGATAAGTTCAACGTCGGATCGACATCCAACGGTCGAGATCTTGTAATTGGGCCCCTCCAGTCCGGATGAGACGAACCAATACCGGAGAGATTCGAGAAAAACTGAGCAAGTTTTGTCTTCTAGTGCTCGCTTTGGAACTTTTACACGCCGAAGAAAAGGAAACGCCGGCTCATTTCAACCGATGAATTTGTAGCACATCTGCACATGTATATATCTAAGATAATGTTATTTAAATATTAATATTGATACTAATTATTTATGATTATACATATTATTTAAGTTATTATGAATATTATTTTATTTTATTTTTTACTAAAAACTTTATTATAAATTTCAACAAAATAATAAATATAATAACTCAAATATCATACATAATTATTTCAGTATAAAAAACATATATATCTATTTCAGTATAAAAAATAACATGCATAATAATTCAAACGATGTACATAATAACTCAATTAAATATTCATAATAACTTCGATATATAGATAATCAGTACCTAACAGCTCTCTATATTTAATTAATGATGAATCATTTCATTTCAATTAATTGCCAGTGCTTTCTATAGCGAGCGATGAAGAGGTAAACAGCAGGGTGAAGCGGAGCTAACTAAAACCAAGCGCCATTGTCTCTCTCTCTCTCTCTCTTATTTCCTCAATTCAGCACTTCACTTCGGCAACAAATTTAGTTGAGGTACTTGTTCTTTCTTTTGTCGATCGCCGCTTCCGTTTCAAACTTGTAATTCATGACAAAATTTTGTATCTATTGCTCAGTACTGTTGCATGGTCTCAGACCTGATGCTAACGAGTAACGAGATCAGGTTCCTCGGGGGTTTACATGATAAACTCGGAATTGGTTACTCTAATTATATTAATTTAAAATTTAAACTAGTTGAGTCAACATTATTTTCTCTTGTCAAAGAAAAGTTTACTATCGGCAATTGTTGAGATCTTTTGACAGCATCAGTGCTTTGGGCTTTTACTGTTTGGAATAAGTCTTCTCTGAAGCATGAGAATTGCGTTAATGTGGACTTCTTCCATCAAAATGGGAATTAATATACTTATCTGAGTTAGTCGTCAATTCTGATAAAAGCTTATGTCTCAAGATTCTATCGGCTTAATTTTCATCCATGTGGCAACTGATAATGAGAATAAAGCTTCAGTAGTTCAGTACAAGTACAACTTCTCTTAAGACTTTGATCAAATGGTCTTTTCCTTTTTTTGTTGTTTATTCGGATAAAATTATTCTGATTCCTTTCCTATAGACAACTTGGATACCTTGTAATAAATTGGCCCTTTTCTGTATGTTAATTAACAAATGTTACTTTGTTCTACCATGTGAGATCATGCAACTATTATATGAACTTGTGATATCCTAATGTATTATACTAGGTACTTCCACTTCCACTTCATCTTGGAATTTATTCTGTTTACATTAATATGTAAAACCTCTACCGTTGATTGCTTTCTTTTGTTCAAACAAGCATATTCTCTCATATATTATACTGTTATACAATGTCACAGCTTTATCTTTTAACCTGTCCATAAAATGCTGAGTAGACTAATTTAGTGGTGCAAGGGTCTTCTTCTAGGATTTGCTGAGGGATAGTAGAATCGAAGAGAGTGAGAGAGACAGAGAAGAAGATCATGAGCACTGCAGGGGAGGCCAGGAATGCACAACCACAATTTATCACTAGCCATGCAAATAGGTCTAATTCAAATGGACCTAATGCACCATTAATTGATAGTATAGATGTCGATCAAATTGTCATCTCAGAGGTACCACCTATTCATTTCATTCTCATATGATGCTGTAATATTTTGTGAAGGTGTTTATTTTGAAGAGAATATAATCGGTAAACGAAGTTCCAGTATCAGAATTTAAAATATGTATTAGCAATTATGCATTGATATTTTTTGCTCAAATTTACTGGTACATAGGTTTTTGGGTTTTCAGACAAGATCTTGAAAAAAAACAATAGTTCAACTTTTCAAGATGGAGTGCTTGTTCTTACTAGAGCTGACAGGTTTCCACATCCACTGGCCATGAACTCCCGTGCAGTCCAATAAAAATTGCAGTATTCAAATCACTTTGAAAAAATGAGTTAAAAACAATTGAAGTGTAATTTGGACAATTTTATTTTGATTGGAATGCCATAGAAACTTCCACTGCGGCTACCATAACTTTATGGTGCTGAACCACAATCTAGCACATTAACATATTGGGATTAAAAAGTGCAATGTACCCCTTTCTTATGCACATTAATTTATGAAAGAAAATTTCTGACAGAAAACCAGCTGGAAGAACTTACTTGCATATATGGGCCCTGGATTTCTGGTCTCCATTGCATATATTGATCCTGGAAATTGTAAAGTTTTATCTCTCCCCCCCCTTCCCCTCCCCTCCCCAACATGTACTTCTTTTTTAAATATCCCTGCCAATTAACAGTTGAGTTGAATGTAATCTTTCTGACATTGCAGTTGAGACTGACTTACAATCTGGAGCTCAATACAAGTATGAGGTGCATATTTTCTTATTAAAGAAACATATTTGATAGTACGTTGTGTATCTTCAATTATTAACTGTCAATTTCTTTATGTGTAATAGCTTCTGTGGATTATACTTTTAGCCTCTTGTGCTGCTCTTGTCATCCAATCTCTCGCAGCCAAGTTAGGAGTTGTGACAGGTGTTTGCAAATTTGATTTTTCTTAAAGCTTTTTTCCAATAAAAGAAATTGAAAATCCTCCTGTAGATATGCCTTCCTTTTGTCGATGTAGTTGTTCATTCAAAATGAATTCTAGCTAGTATGAAACTTGTAGGTGATTGAAATGGTTTTTAATAAATTTCTCTCTTTCTATGAAAAAATAGGGAAACATTTGGCTGAGCATTGTAGAGCAGAATATGAGAAGGTACCTAATTTTATATTATGGATGCTTGCTGAGCTGGCAGTCATTGCATGTGACATCCCTGAAGGTATCGTTTCTTTGTCTTTTCATATTCTTTTGTTGGTACCATTCCAGTCCGTAGAAAATCAAAGTAGAATTTTAATAAATTTACTGGTACGGTTTCACTTCATAGCAAACTACAGTATAAATCTTGAAGAGAAAATAAGAGTAATCCAGTGCAATTTCTTATTTTAAGTGTCTCACCTTTTTGAAATTTACATTTTCAGTTATCGGTACTGCCTTTGCACTGAATATGCTTTTTATGATACCGGTATGGATTGGGGTTCTAATAACAGGTCTCAGCACACTTGTGCTACTTCTACTGCAACAATATGGGGTAAGATATTTAGAACTTTGAACCATGATTGACAATCTTGTGTCCCGTTACTGGAGCATACTAGTCCACGCCACTAGTAGGTACTGCATAGTGGTTGGGTTTTATTTGTTTGCTTACTTATGCTATATGAAGAATTACTACCTGGTCGAGCATTCAAAAGGCAAAGACCAAACGGAGGCTGTAATATAGGGAAATTAAAAAATCAAGTACATTCTTATATGCTCAAAGACTTGCAGATATTGTTTCAAAGGAAAATAGAGCTGACCTTTTGTGTAACTAATGATCTGTTGCCTCTTCATAATTACTCTGAAATTAGTTGTAATTAAGATTGGAGTAGGGGCAATGAAGTTTTTTTATTGCATATAATGATAAAAAAATTGGCTTTACGCAATTCTTATGACATAAAAAAATCTTTGACGCTTTCATAAAGGTTCACTTTGATGCAGGTAAGAAAGCTCGAATTTTTTATATCTGCTCTGGTATTTCTCATGGCTGCATGTTTCTTCGTCGAAGTTGGTTATGCAAAACCAAATCCATCAGAGGTTCTAAGGGGTCTCTTTGTACCGTCTCTCAAAGGAAATGGTGCAACTGCTTTGGCAATCTCCCTTCTTGGTGCAATGGTCATGCCGTAAGCCCAAAACTTGAAACATTTTTGTTAATTTGTTCATTATTTATTTTTGAAGTAATTCCATGTAGAATGTATGCTCGTGAAATGTCAAATCAAGCTCTATAATATTGGCATCATCATTTTCACTCCATAAAAAAGAAATAAAATCTGGTAAATGATGCGCCTTTCTGTTCCTTCGGAGAGCACACCTGAAATTGATGCCATCTTTTAAATTGTTAAATGTAGGCATAACCTCTTTCTACATTCAGCTTTGGTGCTATCGAGAAAAGTGCCTCGATCAGTTCGTGGAATCAAGGTAAACTAATAGTAAATATTCTATTAAAAAAACCATCAGATCTGCATGTTCCAGTCTTAAGTAGATTTTCCATTCAAGCCATAAGAATATTTTGTTGTAAATTCCCAACTCTATTCATATTAAATTTTCATTTCATGTATAAAACAATCCTCGACATAGAATTAATTTTCCTAGCAAAAGTTAATTCCTTTGGACAAAGATCAAGCACAATGTCTCAAAAGTTAAATAGCTGTGCTTTTTGATGGCTTGTCCTTACTGTCTTCCAATTGACACTGTGGTCTGGCTGAAACTTTATTAATTTATCCCATGATTTCTCCTTACTATCTTTCATAATAAACTTCTTCGATGCTGTGGTATATATGAAACTTTTCCATTTGTATTTTTTTTATATTTTTCAGGAGGCAATCACATTTTACACTTTAGAGAGTGCATTTGCACTTACAATAGCATTTCTCATAAATGTGTCAATAATATCTGTCAGTGGGGCTGTGTGCAGCTCTGACACTTTAGATCCACAAGATCAAGCCAACTGTGATGATCTTGACCTTAACAAGGCCTCATTTCTGCTAAAGGTTTATAATATTTTGTAATGTGATTTTTGTTCTGTTTGGTATAAATTTTTAAAGATGCTTTGCCTTTGCAAACTGTCTGGAGTTCATATTTGCAATGATGCAATGTGCGTAGCAAGACTATTATCCTTTTTTTCGCTTTTGTTGTAGAATGTGTTGGGGACATGGGGTTCAAAATTATTTGCAGTGGCTTTATTGGCATCAGGTCAGAGCTCAACCATCACCGGTACTTATGCTGGCCAGTATGTCATGCAGGTAAATTTGAATCCCATAGTTTGATTTGAGAGTTTAAAGAACTTTGGGAACTGCAAGACCTTCAATTATAGAATTAGTGGCGGGGGGGGGGGGGGGGGGGGGGGGGTGCGCTAAGGGCCAGGTCCCCCCTGCCCCAAGTTTGGAAAAAGCAATTTCTGTCCTTAATTTAGACTGTAATTTTTGCAAGAACTAATATTTCAGCACCCCATAAAATCAAATAGCACTGCACTATCTTAATTGACACCCCCATATCAATTTTCTGGCTCCATCCTGTGAAGTAAAACATCCCCATTGATGAGTTGAAAATTTATATTCCTTATCTCTGAATTTCAACATGTGGTGTTAAGTACATCTTCCACCCTAAGAAAATATAATCTCAGACACACAAATGGGCACATGACTGCCAGTACAAGTTCAATATTCGTTCTTTTCTAGGGATTTCTGGATCTGAGGATGAAACCATGGATAAGAAACTTCCTCACAAGAACTCTTGCAATTTTACCAAGCCTCATTGTCTCAGTAATTGGAGGCTCTGCTGCAGCTGGAAAGCTAATAATCATTGCCTCAGTAAGTTTACTATTTGTATTTAAAAAGCTAGTTTCACTTGTGTCAATGTCAATGATTGAAATACAACAATGCAGATGATACTATCATTTGAACTACCTTTTGCTCTAGTACCACTCCTGAAATTTACCAGCAGCAAGACCAAGATGGGGCAATACACTAATTCAATTACTGTAAGTTACTCTTAATTATCCTTATTAGGCTGAACCATTTTGAAGAGAAGATCCTTGTTGGAAAGGCCAAAAGAGACTTTATCCGTGTTATTATTTTTTGAGAGCCCAAAAAGTTATAGTGATGTCTGATAATTCTCTCTCAAAAAGCATGTTGTTGGTTAATGCAGATTGCATCTCTCACTTGGATAATTGGCTTCTTCATCATGATGATAAACACATACTTCCTTGTGTCAAGCTTCACAAAGATCCTAATTCATACTCGGCTGAATACTGCTGCTAAGGTCTTCGCGGGTATTTTTGGGTTTCTGGGTTTGCTCATATATGTTGTAGCAGTTCTCTATCTAACCTTCAGAAAAAACCGCAAATCAATGCAGCCTCTGCTACAAGAGTCTTCTGATGCAGAGATGGCCTCAGTGGGCGGCTCAGATTTGCCGACCGAGGCAACTAACAATACATTAGATCACTTGCCAAGGGAGGATATCTCTAGCATGCAACTTCCCAATAGGAAGCCTAATAATGATCCTCTTTTAAATTGATTTAATAGGCATTTTAGTCTATGGTTTTCTGCATTTTGTTGCTGTTACTTTACAATAATGTTTAGAGCGTGAAACTTAGCAGTAGACTAAGGAAGCAAAGATAATAAAGAAATGGAATCAAGTATAGTCATGATCAAATGCTGGTTTCAAGATAAAGCTAACCGCATTGTTCCAGGATTTGCATCAAAGTTGTAAGGGAGCGTTTTGTTCGCTCTGTCAATTTACAATATCCAGGAATCTAGTCATTTTACTATTACCGCTTTGGAAATGTTTGAGCGGAAATCAAGATGACAATATCAAATTCCTTGGTAATTAAATACCCACGAATCGTGGGATTGTGGTGACCATCCTTAGACTGTTTTTTCTTTGATTCCCATCAAATAGCTATGCCTAGTTACTTAACTTACCCCCATTTCTTCTCTACTTTTAAATGCTTATATATGCACATACCCCTACCAATTTTACGATTAAAGCACTCTTCCCTCCCCTCTCTCTCTCTCTCTCTTGAAAGCTTGCCAAGAATATATTAGAGCAAATAATAACAGTAGTTTACACTTTACATCAACAACTAAGAAATAAACTATCAATTATTACATTCATACACCATCAGAAATAAACACCTCTATCAGCTGGCTTTTATGGTTGTTCCGGTACTTCCTCTTGTGAGCTTGTTCATCAGTAGCTATGCTCCCAGATCTTTGACATCTGACAACACTCTTGAGGCCAAGCTTTTTTCGTGTACCTGCCCTGTGTTTGGTTCGAAAATCTTTCTGTTTTGAGTTTTTCACAGGTTCCAAATAGTGGCTAAAAATAGCTATTTCCATTTGTTTTGTAGGGTAATTGATGGCCTGTTGGCATTCCTGGAGGCCAGGAGTATTGACCTGGTAGATGTGTGAGGTTTGATGAGGATCATGCGCGCCTCCTGTTGAATCCAGAACCAAACTGCCTTTGCATATGGACAGAGGAAGAAAAGATGAAGTGCACTCTCAATTGGACATGAGTGACACATAACATTACCTCTTTCACAGTGCATGTTACGACGCTCCATGACATCATGAGTCAGCAGTTTTCCTTGAATGAACAAGCAAAAACCTTCACCGATGGTGGCACCTTTGCTCTCCATATCCAGAGCCAAAATGGCTTTATCTTTGCTGCACCAGCAATTACTTGGTAGAACGATTTTGAACAGTACACTCTTGATTTAGAACAGTACCTCTCCTTCTTGATCATGCTCCTCTCTATTGAATCCTGTTTGGCAGGTCCTGTCGGAAGGGTGGAAGCTCCTACCCTCGAGATCGGGTTCTTCGGGATTGTATTCCAATGGGCTCGCTCAGATTAATTCGAGTTAACCTTCGGCTATGGACTCTTCTCGAGGAGGGAGGATTCCTCAGGAGATATATGTATAGGGTTGTCCGGACGGATACTAGTTCGTATAGGCACCCATTTGTGGCATGGAATAGGATCTGTACCATTGGTACCAAGGCGATACCATTGAGGAAACGCTGTCCCGGGGGTATGATACTACATAGACTTGTTTTGAGTCCAAAAGAAGATAATCTATTAGCACCGAGTCCTTGGACTTATATAGAGTTTACATCATATAAGACTTACGAATAACTCTCTAGACTTTTACATAATGACCTATTAACATATAGGTCCCTGTAAACCTACCAACACTCTTCCTCAAGATGAGCGAAATATATCAACTAAGTCCATCTTGTCATACAATCTAACCATGTCTAGCGAACTAAGTCTCTTGGTGAGATAATCGAGCACCTGCTCCCTAGTGGTTACATGTCTCAATTCTAGTAGTCCACTATTCAACTTTTTATTTGATGAAGAACCGATCGATCTCCACATGCTTGGTTCTCTCGTGCTGCACAGGGTTGTTTGCAATGCTGATCGCCGACTTGTTGTCACACCATAGCCTCATTTGGGCCCCTCGGTCCATCTTCAGCTCCACCAACATGGATCTCAACAAGATCATTTCTGCAACACTGAGGGCCATGGCCCGGTATTCTGCTTCGGCTGTGGAACGAGCGACCACCGGTTGTTTCTTGCTTTTCCAAGAGACCAGGTTACCTCCTACGAACATGCAGTAACCAGATGTAGACTTCCTGTCATCTGCACAACTGGCCCAATCTGAATCATAGTAGCCCTCAATATTCAAGTGCCCATTCTTCCGAAAGATCAACCCCTTTCCTGGTGCACTTTTCAGGTACCTCAGGATCTGGTATACTGCGTTCATGTGACCCTTCCTAGGATCATGCATGTAGCAACTCACTACGCTTACAGCAAAGGATATGTCTGGACGAGTATGGCTCAGATATATCAATCGGCCCACCAATCTCTGGTACCTCTCCCTATCAACCGGCTCACCTGCCTCTGCATTCAGCTTTGATTTCTGATCAATGGGCACATTTGCATGCTTGCAACCCAACATACTAGTCTCCTTGAGCAAGTCTAGCACATACTTCCTTTGGGACAGAACAATTCTCTTTGGCCCACGAGCCACCTCAATCCTAAGAAAATATCTCAATTTCCCTAGGTCCTTTACTTCAAACTCCGTTCCTAGTCTCACCTTCAGCCTCACAATCTCATCCTCGTCATTACCGGTGATGATCATGTCATCCACATACACTGCAAGCATCGTGGTATGGGCTCCATCTCTTCTGAAAAACACTGTATGGTCGGCATTGATCTGCTGATATTCCATGCCAACCATAGCCTTCCTGAACATGTCAAACTAAGCTCGAGGAGGTTGCTTCAGACCATATAAGGATTTCTTGAGCTTGCAGACCTTACCAACTGTCTGATTCGTGCCGAAGCCTGGGGGAATCTCCATGTACACTTCCTCCAATAAATCGCCATGAAGAAATGCATTTTTCACATCGAGTTGGTGCAATTTCCATCCCTCATTTGCGGCTAGAGAGACCAAGGTCCTGACTGTGCTCATATTTGCCACCGGTGCGAACGTTTCATCATAATCAATACCATAGGTCTGACTATACTCCTTCGCCACCAATCGGGCCTTGTAGCGCTCAACTCGTCCTTATGGGTTCTGCTTCACCGTGAAGACCCATTTGCATCCTACTGCCTTCTTGCCAGGTGGTAGTGACACTAGCTGCCAAGTTTTGTTTCTCGCAAGAGCTCCGAGTTCTTCTATCATGGCTGCTTTCCACTTCGGATCTTCCTTAGCAACCTGCCAACACTTAGGAATAGAGACAATGTCCAAAGATGTAATGAATGCTCCATGTCTAGGTGATATATGAGAGTAAGAGATGGAGTGAGAAATATCGTGATCAAGGTGAAACCCATATCGATCAGGTGGGACCCCCGCATTGCTGCGAGTGGTCCGTCTTACTGATAGGGGAGTGGGAGGAGTAGAGAGAGGAATCATATCACCTGAGTAATCTGGGTCTATGGTGGATGACGAAGGTGTCTCCGGAGTCGAGGCAGGTAGAGACAAGGGACGTGGGACAAGCGATTCTACGGTCTCCTTTCTCCTCCTCGTGTATACTCTCAGCTCCCCCTGAGCGTGAGTCTCCCTCTCACCATTCTGACTCGGCACATCAATCGACTCTACTACCGGCTCAACCGCTACAACCACCACCTGCTCCGCAGCCGTCTCAACCGGACAAGGAATGTTCCCAACATTCACAATCTGTAGCTCACTGCTACTGCTACTCTCCCCTATCGCCGTATATCTCCAGTATCGAGTGAGTCACCAAAGGCTGAGGATACCCCAGCGGAGAAGTACGGTTCATTTTCTCGAAAGGTAACATCCATACTCACAAATAACCTCATTTCCATCGGGCTCCAGCAAACATATCCATTTTGAGTAGCTGAGTATCCCACAAAGACACTCTTGATCGCTCGTGGATCCAGCTTTCCTACTCCGGGTCTATTGTCCTGCACAAAACACACACAACCGAAGGTCCTCAAAGGAAGAATGTCTCCCTTTGTACCTCTCCATACTTGAAACGGAGATTTGTAATCCAATACTTGTGATGGCATCCTATTGATCAGAAACGTGGTTGTCTAGACTGCTTGCCCCCACAAGTACTTAGGAACATTCATCGCAATCATCATACTCCTAGCAACCTCAAGGAGATGTCGATTCTTCCTTTCTGCCACCCCGTTTTGCTCTGGTGTGTACGGACAAGTAGTTTAATGCTGAATTCCCTCAGACGACAGATATTCCCCAAATGCCTTGTTGGTGTACTCGGTCCCATTGTCAAAACGCAATATCTTCACTATTGCCCCATATTGGGTCTGGACACATTTGTGAAAGTCTCTAAAACATGCAAGCACATCGCTTTTGTTTTTCATAAGATAAAGCCAAGTAACACGGGAACAATAATCAATAAATGATACAAAATATCGGAATCCATTAAAAGTTGTTGTGGGACAAGGACCCCATACATCAGAATGAACTAACTCAAAAACGCGCGAGCTCCTACTACCAGAACTAACATAAGACCTCCTTGTGTGCTTGCCCAATTCACATGCATCACAAACAAGTTTGTCTCTATTGACTTTTGCAAACAAAAGAGGGTACAATCTACTCAATAGTGAAAAAGAAGGATGACCTAAGCGCCTATGATGAAGTAGCACCAGGTCTTCCACACTCATGTCCCTTACATGCCTCTCAACTATGGACGAAAGAGCTGAGTCCATGCCCTTACGATCCATATACCACAATCCACTACGCCATGTCTCAATCTCAAGAATCCTGCCCGTCCTCTTCTCTCGGAAGGTCACCTTTGGAATATCGAACAAAACAACACAGTTTAGTTGGGAAATAATGGCATTTATAGACAAAAGATTTACGGGAAAAGGAGCATGCAAGACTTTGGACAAAGTCAAAGTGTTAGTACATTTCACTGTACCCTTACCAATCACTGGCTGGTTTGTGCCATCAGTTGTTTTGACACTCAATGGAACTGCTAAGCGGGTATAGGAATAAAACTCCCTAGCAGTACCCGTCACATGCCCAGATGCCCCAGAATCAATGATCCATTCTGATGAACCAGCAGTAGGAAAGGTAGCGAGAGCAAGTGAATCACACGTACCTCTGACTGTGGCTGCAGAGTAAGCTACATTACCCGTGAATGACGAGGTGGATGCACCATCTCCCACCCCTGCTGCCTTTTGCTTCCAAAGCATCTCCAGGAAGGCTCAATCCTCCTCAGAGAATACAACACTCGGCATCGACTCTCCTTCCTCCTCATCTACCATCAGATTGGTCCAGTAGCCTCCTCTCCCACCACCTCTCCTGCCTCCTCGGCCATGACCCCGGCCGCCAGACTGACCCCTTCCACCCGAATCTCTTTCCTTAGGTAGCTTGGGGCAATCCTGTCTGAGATGACCTATCTCCCCACATTTGTAGCACCTACGGGTTTCCCCGTGTACCTGTCAGACCTAAGCTCGCAATAGCCAACGCTTTTGCACTTGAAGCCATACTCGGCTCAGAGTGTAGCTTCATGCGACTCTCCTCCTGTATCATAGCTGCTATGGCCTCATCTAGTGACGGGATCGTTGCCTGAGA
>CAXKVX010003051.1:0-27752 GCA_964058865.1 Eleocharis quinqueflora
ACTAGAAAGCACTAAAAATTATGAAATTTGATTTCCTACAAAATTTTGATATGAAGAATTTATTGAGTAACTTAAATTTAAATTTTGACCACAAAAATTGAATAATGTGAAACTTTTGCACTTCGAACGAAATACAAACGTTTTCACATTAGCCATACTCATATATATATATATATACAAGGGATGAAGGATCTGAGTGGTGAAAGGCCCTTATTTCAAAGAGAGAAGATTCATAATTCGGTTCTCAAACTTTTTCAAAACAAATTAAATTTTGATTTACACCAATTTGATCCTTAAATTTTATCAACAATTAACAGAAGTTCAAGAACTGCTTAGACTATTTTGTGAAAGTTAAATGATCAAATTGGTGCAAAAGAAATTATTTTTTTATGTGAAAAGTTTCAAGGACTAAAAAGTGAATTCTCCACAAGAAGAAAAAGAAAAAAAGTAATAGTAGCATATAAAAGTACCAAATCTACATACCATCAGAGTTCATAAGAAGATGAAAATAAAAGATTATAGCATATAGGTTCTTAATAACACAGGTTAAAAACAATATCGAGCCTCTAAAAATACAAGACCTCACTAGTCCTGAATCCAGTAATATAAAAAAATTAAGTAAAAGTCTACTAAAAAAAGACCTAGAAAATTTTACTCGAAAATGGCTAAAGTCCAGAAAATGCATCTTTTCTTCAGATCTCAGCAATGGAATCGAGAAGGGCCTCCACCTCCTGCCGCAGAGAAGCTAGCTTCTGTTGCTGAGAGGCAATTCGGCTCTCGACATCTTTGCCTCCTGATTTCTTCTCAAAGCTTTCAACAACAGTGGTGTGCTTCGCCATCTCCTTCTCTTGCATTTCTTTCTCCTTTGCCACCACCAACTCTATCTGCAACACATTGTTTTAGGAAAAACATTCAATGTTAAAGAAATTACATTATCTACACTGACAAAAGAATGCTATTGTGGTCTGCTTTTCTCTCTTCTTTATTGTTTTTGGCTGATAGCCTGATATAGCAATATTAGTTTATTTCAGTTTTATTTTGTAGCAAAATGCGAAGTAATTTTGTTTTAATGGCAAAAGAATGCTATTGTGGTCTGCTTTTCTCTTTTCTTTATTGTTTTTGGCTGATAGCCTGATATAGTAATATTAGTTTATTTCAGTTTTATTTTGTAGCAAAATGCAAAGTAATTTTGTTTTTAATAGCTTACGGCTTTCATGGAATCAACCCCAACCATTCAAGTCAACCAAAATCTGTATTAACCATCATCTGTTAAAACAAATAAATTATCACCCTTTCTTCACCTCATTTGCCATTGTGCAACTAGATACATGCAAACTAAATCTGATTGGCAGTTACAAATGTACAATGATTAAGAGTTTAAGAAATTCAAAATGTGTACTTGTTAAGGACATCTCGACAAAAAAAATGATTGTTTGTTAGCTAGCAGTATATATTATAATCACATTTGCACTGTGATTCTGGAAAACATGAAGAAAACAGAAAAGTAACAATAGCAGACCTTAGGCAATATTGAGAAAGCCTGAGGGCAGGAGTTTAAAAATGTCAATAATGGCTTCAACTCCTTGGTCAATTCTTTGAACTGAGCATCAGCTGCCTTACAAGCCGCCTTACAGGACTGTACATCTCCACTGCGAGATAAGTCACGCAAAGAAGACTCAAGCTTGTTATGCACTGTTAGATATTGTTCAAATATATTCCTGATATGTTGCACTGTTGCTTGTACCTGTTTCACAAAAAATAATATATCTGAAGCACTACAAAAATACCAATGTCAATACGACGTCTTCTCGTAAGCAGTTGGGGGCTTGAACCCATCTTATGTTCAAAAGATCATCTTCCGTAAGCAATATACACAATAGAAATTTCAACACCTGTAACTTTTGACAAAGTGCAATTATCTCCATGCAATATTATTTTAAATCACTGTTCAGTTAACTGTTATTGAAACAGATGGTTTAATCACAAAGCAATATTATGTAGTAAGAGAGAACAAATAGAAAATATGGAAAACTAATTTACCTCTTCCCATTGTAGCTTCTCAAGATAAGAAGAGGAAGTCTTAGAGATAGCCAGGTCAGTGTGCATGTACACAATACATGCAACAAACAGGAGGAATATACCAACAATTAGCATCAGTGGCTCATTTAGAAGAGAAATGTTACTGAACTTGTAGTAAACCTGAAACCAAAGAGAAGAAGTTGAAGTACAATTTATACAACAAAAAAACTCCCAACCATATCAGAAGTTCAAGAAAGCAAGGTAATATAAGTATAATTGCGCACAAAATTTTTTATATTATTTTGTATCAAATTCTTTTGGAAGCTACTGACAACTGGCCCACCACAAAGACACTGAAAAATTTAAATAACAAAAAGCCAACATGAATTCCAAGGTATCAGACCAATATGGTAAATATCAGTTGATACAGATGGAGTTTTTGGCGCTATTGTATTTGATTAAGGTGACACTATTATAGTAACAAAAAATTGTACCTGAAAATACAGATTGTGCTCCGGAACAACATTATCCTTCTCCAAAACTACCACTGGCCGGCCAACAATGTCAAGATGTGAATATTTTACCTATAAATTCCCAAAAAGGTCAAACAAAAGTAACAACTTAATCAAATCAATCAAGTCATAAAGTAAAAATACTAGTTGACGTACATCTTCCAATTGTTTGGTGGGAAATAGGGTCGCAACTGAGATATCCTTTGAACCTTCTGGCAACACCACCTGTCAGGAACATAGAGCTTCAAATACACAATATTAAATAGTTCTTTAAAGAAGCTAAGTTTGAAATCTAAATCCAGTTGTACAAATTTAAGGGCAAATGCTTAAAAAAAAAGAGCATACACAGATAAATTACTATTGTATATTGTTGGAGTGAGCTGATATGGACTTGCCTTGACAACGTGTTTTTCTACTAGAATCTCTCCTATGGGACAACCAAAGGTGATGTTAAGAACCCTTTTGCCACCATCAGACTCAAAGAGAAAATCCTGGAGTGGCAAACTATAACCAACTGTAAAAGTTGTTTTCCACCCACCAAAAATGGGAAATCTCGGCTCAATCTCCAGCTGTGTCTGTTAGATGTACATACAGATGTCAGCATACACTAAAGCCTATATTTTCTTTGTAACACATCAATATAATATGAGCGCAATCCTAAAGGAATTAATATGTTGATCTAGTTAGTAGTTTAGTACAACCACCTGATAGAAGCCAAATATTACAGCAGAAAAATAAGAAATAGAAGGATAGATACTATAGTATGTACGAAGGCAAAGGAAAACAACATCCGAATGATGAGTATATTACTCTTTGAGAATCACCCCACAGGTGTGATGTTGAAATGTTGCCTATTTCATCTCTGTAGTACACTGAATGGGCCCTAGGTGGCAATCTCGCAACTAGAGTCCTAAAGGAAGAAGCACCTCTTGCGTATGGTCTGTGTTGATACTCAAGTCTACAAAACACATTAATTGCGAGTCAAATACCAATCTAATTGTAGAAACAGCAATTCACATGGTTTCAAATCAATAACTATGCCTGACAGCCCGTGGCAGCACATAGAAGAAGACACAGTTACAGTTTTCAGAAAATAATTGCCAATTTTTTTCTGCTTGATTTGTATTCATGGGGGCTTGCACATTCAATCAGCAGGCATAAATGCTCCATTTGGGTCCAGAAGAATTAGGATTTGTTAGATACCAGCAGAACTACGAGAGCTACATAGCACTTTCTGTCATGAAGAACAAGCTCAAGCTTTATGCCATGCAGCCTTAAGAGAAGCTAAACCTATATGCAGCCTTAAGAGAAGCTAAACCTATATGCAGCCTTAAGAGAAGCTAAACCTATATGCAGCCTTAAGAGAAGCTAAACCTATAGACTTAGAAGATTGAGCCTTATAATCCGATCATCTATCCAAATATTAAAGTTCAATTAAACATAGAACAAGCAAAGATAACAAAAATAGGTCCCTTAACAACTATTAAACCAGGTCAGAACTATCTTGGAAACCAATCCTGTATGGCTAGCATTTCTATATACTAGACAGCTATATGTTTACCAGCATGCTGATCCATGAAATAATTTTGATTAAACTTAAAAAAAGGTCAAATAAGTACCTGGAAAACCCATTCTTCAAACGAGCACCACCATGAGAAAGAGTATATTGCTCCGTGATCCTTACATTACCCCAATGTGAGATCTCAATCTCCCGAACCAGCTCATTTGCAACAGCAAAGGGATTGTTGTTTTCATAATGAACAGAAACTGGCAAATAGGAGAATACGGGCTGCTCTTCAAATGGGCCATATCTCAGTTCTGATTCGACGAGTTTCACTTTCGGATACTTGGTGTAAGACTCAACCCGACCAGGTAGCCTGAACAACAGTGACTGGGACTTGACGGTGTAAGGCGAGATGTAATGGACGCTATCCATGTAGACCACAAGCTGAGACTCAGTTTGGGTTATTTCCTCCGGAAAAGGTTTAACAGAGTGGGTGAAAACAGCTAGCACCTCCAAGTTAACAGTCTTGCCCTTTCCAAGTTTCTTAGGTAAGGCAACTGAATAGAAGGTCATGTCTGATGGCTTTCCTTTTGCTTCAGTTAGTTCAGTTGGAAGCACAGAGCCAATTTTTTTGCTTTCTGAGTAGAATGTCCGTATGGCAGCTAAGTTCTTAGCTTGGGCATCAGGGAAAGCCAATAAAACTTCAGACACATCATCAGGGCCCTCATTTTCAACCTAGAAATCAAGCAACAAAAGATTAAGTACACCAAATTATCATGTACAATAATGTTATTTTTACTGAGATTCACTACAAAGAATATAAGAATAAACTATATGTTGTAGTCCCAATGTGTTAAATATTAGATAAACAAGGATGAAAAGGACTAAAATCTAAATCAATACCTTCATTGAAGACATCACCCTGACTATGTGCGAAGACAAATCAACCTGGCAATAAGAATAAAACAGAATCAGTATGGTCTTGATTAGAAGATAGTGAAACAGAAAAAAAAAAATTAAAGGAATTGGAGTGGTCGGGTCGAGCATTTAGCTATCAATTACAACCTAACAGGTCAACTCCCTCCAATCAATTGATTCCACTTTCCGCAAAAAATATCTGTAGTTCAGAGTTTATGTAAACTATAAACCATGAAATGAGCTACAATATTGC
The DNA here is from genome assembly GCA_964058865.1 of Eleocharis quinqueflora. Classification (NCBI taxonomy): domain Eukaryota; kingdom Viridiplantae; phylum Streptophyta; class Magnoliopsida; order Poales; family Cyperaceae; genus Eleocharis; species Eleocharis quinqueflora. The sequence goes on from CAXKVX010003051.1 coordinate 5,207, forward strand.
AAGCCTTATAAATCTACCACAGCAAACCAGGAGCAAACTAGTACTAAGATCTGAAATTTTGAACGCATTCGCTCTAGACAACAACCATCAGATGGGAAAAAAAGGGAAAACTGAACAAGCTAAGTCTATAACAAAACATAATAGAAGTGAACGAGAACGAGAACGAGAACGAGATTGGAGAAGAAAGTGAAGGTGCGTACCCATCGCTCAACTTTCGAGATCACAAGATCCGATCGCGCTGTGGATGCCAGAAGCATGAGAGTGAATAGGAAGAAAGAAAATCGGAGGCGACACTCCATTTTGTTAGATCTATGATCTATCGAGTGTTTGGTTTTTAGTCGATAGAGGAGGAGACGGAAGGCTCTCTGTCTAAAACCCTGCACGGCTGCACGGCTGCACGCACAGAAGGTAAGACTTACTACTTAAGAGGTGATCCAAGGAAAACTTCCATAAACACCCAAAATTAGGACAAATTGACAGCAAGAGTCAAACCCCCGAAATTTTTTTAATTAACCAAAATAAATTAATAAAATACCAAAATGGCAAAAATATAACAGAATTCACGAATTTAGTCATCCCGGGATCACAGCACCCTACATAACTCCGGGTTCACTGTGCACTCCCTAACTCCGGAATCACAGCTGCCGGAGTTATGTAGGGTGCTGTGATCCCGGAGTTAGGGAGAGCACAGTGAACCCGGAGTTATTGGATATGATTTATACACCAGCCGAGAGAGAGAGATTCATATACACTTCAGAGTGAATTGAAGAGAGAGAAGTAATTTGAGGTATTATTTTATTTTTACTTAAATTCTTCAAATTTAGTTGATTTAATTTATAATTATTATAATTGTTATAATTGAAAGTTGATTTCAGGTATTATTATAATTGTAAATTAATTTATAAGAATTATAACTGTAGTTGAATTGTTATAATTTATTTACATTCTTCAAAGTGAATTGTTATAATTGTTATAATTCTTCAAACTTAGTTGATTTCAGTTATTATTATAATTGTAAATTAATTTATAATTATTATAATTGTAGTTGAATTGTTATAATTTAGTTACATTCTTCAAATTTACTAACATTCTTCAAAGTGAATTGTTATAAGTCTTCAAATTTAGTTGATTACATGTATTATTATAATTGTAAATTAACTTATAATTATTATAATTGTAGTTGATTTATTTACGTATTTCGTATTTTTTGAACTATTAGTATAATATTAATTTAGTAATTATAATAATTAAAGAGTTAGAGGAATTTTGTAGAAATGTAGATAGAGAAGTGAAGTGAAGTTTTTGCAAATTCTAAAAGATTTAGAGTTGCTAAGTCATTTCAGGTATTATTTTATTATAAATTAAATTGTATTAATTTATAAAGTGAAAATTTGAATTATTGTAACTTAATTTATTATAAATTAATTTAGAATTATTTTATTTATTTTAGTATATTATTAATTGGGAAATTTATAACTTAATTTATTATAAATTAAAATTGTATTATTTTAGTATATTATTAATTGGGAAATTTATACAGTTGGAGTGAAGAAAGATGATTCCAATTTCCGTATATATGGATGGTGAGACTCGAAATGGCCCGTATGGTATGGAATATAGTTGTGATTCAAAATTTACTTTTCCGGGAAATGAAGACACCCGGTATGAAGATGTGAAAAATACAATATACAAATGGTTGGGGATATTTGAGAGTCAATATTCGCTCAATGTTGTCGCTCGATATAACACTGCTATCCCACCTTCTTATCATTTTTGTTTAATTCCCATGCGCGATGACGTAGAGTGGCGAATGATATTGCAAATGGCACAATCAGAAATGAATTGGAGATTTGTTGAATTATATGTTGATCTGGTGCCAAATCGGACAAATGAGAATCCTGATAACTTAGCTCGCACAAGTGAAAATGTTGTTAACACGGATGAAGAGCCTCCGAGAGTTAGTCATGAGACATTACCTTATAGCCCTGGCCATACTCTTCATATCTCTCCCGCAAGACATTCACCAATTATAGATCTTAATGAGCCCATATCTAATATTCCTGAAGAAAACGAAGGCGATGACGATGAGAATATATTACCCGTAGCGGGAGAATAGGAAACAAGAGAAGATTATGGATACACCTCTGACGAAGACGATTTGGATTATAATCCTAACGATCATCTGAATCATCGGATAATTGTACAAGGAAGATCAGACAAATATCACCCAGTACAGGAGCTTAGTGATATATCTGGTTTCAATGAAATTTACACTGAAGTACAAAACTCGTCAGACGATCCCTTGGCAGAAAATCGTGTATATAATTCAAAAGATCAGTTACAATGGACCATTAGTGAGTATCACATCAAAGGGAATATAGAGATTAAAACAGAAAGGAGTAGCGCGACGAGGCTAGTTATGGTTTGCAAAGATCAGAGATGTTTTTGGAGGTTGTACGCTGTATGTCCTAAAGGTAATAATTTTTGGACAATAAGAACCAACCCATACCCGCACACTTGTATCCAATCGATTACACGAGTAGATCATGCACAACTTATGGCCAAGATAATTGATGGTGCTATTAAAAAGGAAATGAATGAAGATACAACCATGACAATTAATAATGTCAGACATTTAGTTAAAGCAAAATTTCCCGGTGCTGATCCATCATACGCCAAGTTATGGCGAGGCAGGGAGTTAGCAATTGCGAAAATATTTGGGACTTGGGAGGGATCATATGCGTTGCTTCCTCGTTATTTTAATGCCATCCAATCGACGAATCCATCAATGAAGTATGCTATCCTGACGACTCCTACCAATCAACCTGAAGTACGTTATTTCCATGCTGCGGCTTGGGCATGGGGACCGTGCATTGAGGTAGTAAAGTACATTCGTCCGGTGATAAGTATCGACGCAGGTTTCTTATCGGGTCGTTATGAGGGAAGATTACTGATGGCTTGCGGGTACGATGCAGAGAATCAATTGATACCATTGGCATTTGCATTGGTGGAGAAGGAAGACCTAGAAAATTGGGGTTGGTTCATGAATTGGTTGCGTCGAGAAGTTATCGGACCTGGTAAGATGTGTGTACTATCAGACCGCCACAAGGGAATTAAGGCTGTTTTTGAATATCCCCAATATGGATGGTTTGAGGCAAACGGCGAAGCAGTGCACCGATATTGTATGCAACACGTTGCCGAGAACTTGTACTCAAAATTTCCAGACGATAATCTAAAGAAATTATTTAAGCATGCTGCATCGAAGAAGAAACCTCGTCGATTTAAAGAGCACATGCAATCTATAAAAGCACAATATCCAGGCGCATATGAGTATTTAAAGACGGTTGGAAAAAGACTAGAGAATGATCCAAAAGAGTCTGTGAATCCATCAAAGTGGGCACAACGGTACGACAACGGATATCGTTGGGGCATAATGATAAGTAACAGATCTGAATCTTTGAATCGAGTGTTCAAAGTTGTTCGTATGTTGCCGGTTGTGGCTATCGTGGAAGGTACCTGGTACAAGTGCGTGAGTTGGTTTGATGATCGGAGAATCGCATCTAGTGCAACCGTAAGTGATGGTTTTGTTTGGTCTCGTAGTGTTACGGAGAAACTAATTAAGAGAGGTGACAAGTCACGACCACATCGAGTAGACCCCTATCGATCAGAGCAAGGGGATTTTGAAGTTTTGCATCAAGGCAAGACCTTACCGAATGGTGAATTTGAAAATTTCAAGTATCACGTATTACTCGAAGAGGGAGTTTTTACGCGTTGCACCTGTTTGAAACCAAATCTGACCGGCATACCATGTTCGCATGTATTAGCGGTGATAAGGGTCAGACATTTAAACTTATCTCAATTTGTTTCACCTTATTACACTGCTGCAAATCTGCATGATACTTGGTCCGGAAGATTCCACCCTTTTCCAAATCAATATGAATGGCTCGAGTATACAAGACCTACCATCATTCCCAATAGAAAATTGCTTCGTCGTGGTCGAAGAAGGCACATTCGTATTCCGATGGTAATGGATGAAATGGAAGGACGAAAAGGCAAGCACAGAGGACGACCCCTTGGAAGACGACCAAAAGGTATTGAAATGGTTTTATATGTTTATAATACTCATATTGAAGACGACCATCACCTGCTTACTTTTTAATATTACAGGAAGTGCTCAATCCAGCCATCAAGGGAGTCAACCTCATAATCGCCATGAGGTATTAACACAATTGGGCTTACATAGTGGAAACCAGCCCACTCGACACTCCGTAGATGTCCAACCAAATCCAAACCCTACCTAAATGCAACCGCTCGTCACTCAATAAGTGTTCCACCTAGAGATGTCGATGCTTCAACAAGTGCATCAAATCCTTCAACAAGTCAGCCCAATCAATCAAGGCGAACATCAATTTCTGGAAGAATTCGAAACTTCTTTTGGGCGAATCACTAGCATGGAATTTATTATATGTGGCTCTTCATTATTTACCTATTATATTTGTATAGTTGTATGTTGTACTTATTTCATATGTATGGCTTTACCTATTAACTCGTCTAAAATTCAATTTATTTAACTTATATTTGTAGTGCAATGTCGACATTTCCGATTTTGGTATTTTATGGAGGTGAAATAATTGAAACTCAATTTGGTGCGGAGTACTCTGGTGGTAAAAAATTGGCACTCCAGGGTAAACAATCTAGTACTTTTGAAGGGATTAAAAGTACCATACAACGGGTTCTAGAATTTCACGAGTATTGCGTTGGTGAAATCCTATGTCGCGTGGAGGATGGAGAAGGGAGTAAATTGCATTTCAATTTGATGGGACTCATTGACGAAAGTTCTTAGAAAATGGCATCTCAGATGTCCGTGAATAAACGGGGAGTTGTTCATTTGTTTGTCAGAACCACTGGGCCGCCAGCAAGAAATGACGCTCTCGATTTTATTTCGCTTAAAGGTATGTGTCCTTTGTCTCCCACAATTACTCCAATTACATATTGCATTTGATTTACTCGAAGATTATTACAAGTTATGTGTTGCATCATTTGTACAGGTTAAACATATATGAAAATGGATTATGCATGATGCTTGACGCATGACGCTTGATGCTTATGCATGATGCTTGACACTTGACGCTTATGCATTGTGCATGATGCATGACGCTTAACGCTTATGAATTGTGCATGATGCATGACGCTTGACGCTTATGCATTGTGCATGATGCTTGACACTTGACGCTTGACGCTTGTGCATTGTGCATGATGCTTGATGCTTGACGCTTATGCATTGTGCATGATGCTTGACACTTGACGCTTGACGCTTGTGCATTGTGCATGATGCTTGACGCTTGACGCTTATGCATTGTGCATGATGCATGACGCTTCACGCTTATGCATTGTGCATGATGCATGACGCTTGACGCTTATGCATTGTCCATGATGCTTGACACTTGACGCTTATGCATTGTGCATTGTGCATGATGCTTGACAATTGATGCTTATGCATTGTGCATTGTGCATGATGCTTGACACTTGACGCTTGTTCATTGTGCATGATGCTTGACGCTTGACGCTTGTGCATTGTGCATGATGCATGACGCTTGATGCTTATGCATTGTGCATGATGCTTGACACTTGACGCTTATGCATTGTGCATTGTGCATGATGCATGACGCTTGACGCTTATGCATTGTGCATGATGCTTGACACTTGACGCTTGATGCTTATGCATTGTGTATGATGCTTGACGCTTCACGCTTATGCATTGTGCATGATGCATGACGCTTCACGCTTATGCATTGTGCATGATGCATGACGCTTCACGCTTATGCATTGTGCATGATATATGACGCTTCACGCTTATGCATTGTGCATGATGCATGACGCCTGACGCTTATGCATTGTGCATGATGCTTGACACTTGACGCTTGACGCTTGTGCATTGTGCATGATGCTTGACGCTTATGCATTGTGCATGATGCATGACGCTTCACGCTTATGCATTGTGCATGATGCATGACGCTTGACGCTTATGCATTGTGCATGATGCATGACGCTTGACGCTTATGCATTGTGCATGATGCTTGACACTTGACGCTTGACGCTTGTGCATTGTGCATGATGCTTGACGCTTGACGCTTATGCATTGTGCATGATGCATGACGCTTGACGCTTATGCATTGTGCATGATGCATGACGCTTGACGCTTATGCATTGTGCATGATGCTTGACCCTTGACGCTTGACGCTTGTGCATTGTGCATGATGCTTGACACTTGACGCTTATGCATTGTGCATTGTGCATGATGCTTGTCACTTGACGCTTATGCATTGTGCATTGTGCATGATGCTTGACACTTGACGCTTATGCATTGTGCATGATGCTTGACACTTGACGCTTGTGCATTGTGCATGATGCTTGACACTTGACGCTTATGCATTGTGCATTGTGCATTATGCTTGACACTTGACGCTTATGCATTGTGCATGATGCTTGACACTTGACGCTTGTGCATTGTGCATGTTGCATGACGCTTAACGCTTATGCATTGTGCAAGATGCATGACGCTTGACGCTTGACGCTTGTGCATTGTGCATGATGCTTGACGCTTGACGCTTATGCATTGTGCATGATGCATGATGCTTGACGCTTATGCATTGTGCATGATGCTTGACACTTGACGCTTGACGCTTGTGCATTGTGCATGATGCTTGACGCTTGACGCTTATGCATTGTGCATGATGCATGACGCTTAACACTTATGCATTGTGCATTGTGCATGATGCTTGACGCTTGACGCTTATGCATTGTGCATGATGCATGACGCTTGACGCTTATGAATTGTGCATGATGCTTGACACTTGACGCTTGACGCTTGTGCATTGTGCATGATGCTTGACACTTGACGCTTATGCATTGTGCATTGTGCATGATGCTTGACACTTGACGCTTATGCATTGTGCATTGTGCATGATGCTTGACACTTGACGCTTGTGCATTGTGCATGATGCATGACGCTTAACGCTTATGCATGACGCATGATGCTTGACGCTTGACGCTTGTGCATTGTGCATGATGCATGACGCTTGACGCTTATGCATTATGCTTGACGCTTATGCATTGTGCTTGACGCTTATCCAAAATAACATAACAACATAACATAACATAACATAACATAACACAACAAATGTCCAAAATAACATAACAACATAACATAACGGAAAAAACGTTCAACATAAGATGGCATAACATCCTAAAAGCAACCAACTCCCAGACTAAGGATAATTGGACGGGGTGAACTTGGATATCGGTCTATGCCTCTAACGGTCCTTGTTGCGATGTCCCATAGTTGTATTCCAATTCAAGCCATCATCAGCCTCATCGTCGCCGCTCCCGGTCACCTCAGCATCTGGTGTTTGCATGTATTCCTGTGTAGGAGGGATCTCCGGGCCTGTCTGGAACTGACTAGTCTGGAAGTCGTAATCCTGTGCACCATCTCCTCCCGGGTACTGACTACTGAATATGTCAAAATCATAACCATGTACATCATATGCTCCCTTATACGGACTATTTAATCCTGAATAGTATCCCTAGGTAGAATATGCATGTTTAACATTAGCAAGAAATATTACAAATTACTGCATAATCATTAAACATTATAGAGGTACGATTCACATACCTAGGACTGATTTCCGCCCGGATGCTGACTACTAGATGCTGTGGGATCACCGTGCGGTCCTAAATATGTCCCGGCCATGCTGGAAACAATCTCGTCATAATCACCCTCATATGTTGACGCCCATGACGCCTCCTGCTCACGAAAGCCTGGAACCTCAGGCTCGTCCGAGGTGGTGATATCCTCGATTCTTTCGGGCAACCCGGCATCCCTTAGCAGTTTTTCCAGCTTATGCCCTTGACCGACATCATGCAGGCTTCCTCGACATGATAGTAATGTTCTCTTTAAGAAGTGCTTCAACCCCCTTGTAAGGGCCATTGGAATTGCCATGACTGCATCCCTAAAGGCCCTCTTGCCCTGCAAGAAAAACTTTCGTAAGTAACATAACAAGTGACATAATATGAGTAGCTATTTGATTAGTTAAATAACATCACTAACCTGTCGTGTGGCACACTCAGAATGGGAAACATATGTAAGGCTGCTAGGTGGCTCAGACGGAGGAGGCAGTGGCTGGGTGAGATCATGGGTGGAATCACGCTCTAAATAAATCGACCTCATCCCAAATCTCTCATACCAGGGCATATACTGATGAAACCACCAATCGTTGTCGTGTGGCTGCCCATCTGTGGGCACGATACACAACGGTACTCTATCTGCACTCCACTGCCCTACATAATCAGCATGACGCTCCCCCCAGTGAAGACCGTAGTGTCCATCAGTATGATCTACCTCATCTAACTGTCGGTGAACATCCCAAGATAATGGAGGAGGGGGAGGAACGGTCTGAAGTAAACCGTACTGTCTCATGACCCTATCCGGGTAGTGATGTGAGACTATCCAGAAATGAACGAGAGGGACTCTAGCCAACCAAACTCCCTAATCACATAGTACACATGGCGGCGCAAGAGGGAGGAATGTAGTATAGGGTGTCCACTCAACTTCACCCTCTTTCATCGCATTCAAAACATCTCGGGGATGCTTTGCTCCAACATTGTGAGGGTTGTCTTTCCACAATTTAAAACCCATCCATGTCCTCCCGTAAGCATGACACGACTCTCGATCAGGTAAACCCCAAGCAGTGAAGGTATGATTTCTATCCTCTTTTGGCCGGCACACACTAAGGTGGGTCCAAGACCACAATTGCAATAACTCGAGTGGACCCCAAATAGAACGAGGCTGCTTCAGAGCAGCAATAGATAATGCGCGATATAAATAAGCCAAAACGGCACCCCCCCAATTATACAACACAGATGGACTACTCAGATTCTCCAAAAACTGGAGATACATGGCCGGTACACCATCTCCACTGGAGTCTGGAAACATGACAGAACCAAATAAATCTAGAATGTAAGCCCGAGTATGAAAATCTACTTGGTCCTGTGTGGGATTTTTCGGCATATTAGCGAACTCGCGCCGCATCCACTTCAAACTAAGACTGTAATTCGAAACCAGTCGTTGTTGCTGTCCAGATCTCTTTGAAGCGCGACACCTCCACGCCTCATCTCCGGCCTCTCTACCCAGATACTGTTGTACCATATACCTCCAGTTGTTATCACAAATTCCGGTAACAACCGCTCCTGTTATTAGTAGCCCCCATAAACAACTAACATCTTGTAGAGTTACGGTCATTTCACCGACAGGCATGTGAAATGTGTGTGTCTCGGGCCTCCATCGCTCTACTAGTCCTGTAATCAATCTCTTGTCTCTTCTCTTATGACCCAACTGAGAAATATGATACAATCCCAATCTCTTCAATGCCGGACCACAACTCTCGTGATATGGTACGACATTGTCATGACAAATCAACTTTAAATCGTCACCGCTCTGCAATATTTCAACAATATCCTCAAATTAATACAGATTACCAAAAATTAATATAGTACTAAATATATATATTACAAAAATATACCACATTTGGTTTAACGGTCGCAATCTTGTGTTGGGCGACATGCATCTGCAACAAGTCGGAGAGAGGCTGACAATCTGGAGGGAGAGAAGCACCACCCTCGAAGGTGCTAGACTGAGAAGTGCTGGGTCGAGAAACACTACTTCTTCGAGGTCTCGTCATTTCAACAGAACTACATTTAAATATAAAAAACAACATAGTTTAACAATTTTTTACAAGTTACATATTTATCTAATATAACTAATTGATTATCTGTAAATACTAACTAATTTCTACAAAATTTCTACAAAATTTGTAAATTTCTAAATAAATGAACTAATTTAACAATAATCTAATATTAATATAACAAATTTATCTAAACTAACTAATTTATCAATTAACCTTACAATAGTAACTATAATCTAACAAATTTATACAAAAGATACAACTAATTTCTACAAAATTTGTAAATTTCTAAATAAATGAACTAATTTAACAATAATCTAATATTCATATAACAAATTTATCTAAACTAACTAATTTATCAATTAACCTTACAATAGTAACTATAATCTAACAAATTTATACAAAAGATACAACTAATTTCTACAAAATTTGTAAATTTCTAAATAAATGAACTAATTTAACAATAATCTAATATTCATATAACAAATTTATCTAAACTAACTAATTTATCAATTAACCTTACAATAGTAACTATAATCTAACAAATTTATACAAAAAATAAAACTAATTTCTACAAAATTTGTAAATTTCTAAATAAATGAACTAATTTGGTGCATTACTATATTTTCCCAAAATAAAACAAAATAAAACACTAACTTACATATTTATCTAAACTAACAAATTAATAATTTCTAAAATATTTTTTTAACAATAATCTACGTAATTTTACAATAAAATAAATTAACAATTAATCTAACAAATTCCAACAAAAAACATTTATCTAGCAATTAACTAAAATTTAACTAAGTTAACAATTATCTAACTAATATCTAACAATTTATCTAACATTTACCTAATTTTTAACTAAGTTAACAATTATCTAACAATTTTTACCAAAAAACAACACAAATTTTGTATGAATTTTTTTAGTTTCCAAAAAATAAAAAATATAATTTACCTGTTACACAGCAGAGAAATCTCCCTAACTTCGGAAAATAACAGATCTAATCAAACTTAAAAATCTCTCAAATTTTTTGTCAAAATTTCTCTCCAAATCTTCTCAAAATTTCTCAAAATCATCTAAAAATCAGCAAAGTCGGCCAGAGGGAGAAGGGGCTCTGTGCTTAAATTCACACAACTCTGGAATCACAGAGCTCACCATAACTCCGGAATCCGTAGGCAGCGCAGATCCCGGGGTTATGCAGGATTCTATGATTCCGGGGTTATGCGGCTCTCTGTGCTGCCGGAATGGCTAAAATCGTGATTTATGTCCTATTTTTGTCATTTTGGTATTTTATTAATTTATTTTGGTTAATTAAAAAAATTTCGGGTCAAACCCCCTAAAAAGAGCGACAATAATACCTACACTTCTAAGAATTTTCATTTTTTTTTTCAGATTCTCGTGCATTGTTCTCCGGCTATCGTATAAACTTAGAGACGCAACTACACCATAAAATAAAGAATATATTTTGTGCATGTTTTCATTTTATTTTATAGATTGACTAACTGTATTTCAACTCTTGTACTTCGTCATTAAATTGGACTGTGCGTATTATTATGAATTTTTGCGTCCTACACACTATTAAAAATGCTTTTCATAGAATTCATGGATGCATACTAAATAAAATAAGTGTTCACATTAAATAAAACATGTGTTCAGACTAAATAAAAATATATTCATACTAGTTTTTTAAGTCTGTTTTTGCACTTTCTCAAGTCAGTTCTGCACAAAAAATGAGGCACATACTAAAAAACGTGTTGAGACTAAATAAATAGGTGTTCATACAAGTTGTTTCAAGTCTGTTTTGCACAAAATGAAGCACAAACTAAAAAAAACATGTGTTCAGACTAAATAAAACAGGTGTTCAAACTTGGTAAAAGAGTTGTTCATACTAGTTGTTTCAAGTTCATTTTTGCACTGTTTCATGTATGTTTTGCACAGTATTAATGGGTTGCAGACTAAATAAAACAAGTGTTTAGACTAAATATAACTCATGGTTCATATTAGTTGTTTCAAATATATTTTTGCACTGTTCCAAACATTTTTAATAGAAAAATTGAGCAAAAAATATGCATAAAAACAAAAAAATAATTTGCAAACTTTAGAAGCCTTTTTCGAGGTCAAAACAACATCGTTATGGAGTTACACCCCGATAAAGTGTGTGCGTCGTGTCATGTTGTTTCAGAAAAGCGCTCATATGCGTGAATCGGAGTTATGAGTCAAAAGTTACGTCTATTCGAAGATTAAACATTATTTTGTACTCATACTAACTAACATATGGTCATACTAGTTCAGACTAAATACAACAGGTGTTCAAACTAAATACAACAGGTGTTCAAATTAAATACAACAGGTGTTCAGACTAAATACAATGCAAAAACAGTGGTTCGGACTAATACAATAGGTGTTCAGACTAAATAGCTACTATGAAAACAAGTGTTCTAAGATACGATCATAGTTCAGACTAAATAGCTACTATGAAAACAAGTGTTCTAAGATACGATCATAGTTCAGACTAAATAGCTACTATGAAAACAAGTGTTCTAAGATACGATCATAGTTCAGACTAAATACAACAGGTGTTCAGACTAAATAAAATAAGTGTTCAGACTAAACAACACAAGTGTTCATGCTAGTAATTTTAGGTCTGTTTTTTTGCACTGCTTCAAGTCAGTTCTACACAAAAATGAGGCACAAACTAAATAAAAAATGTTTTCAGACTAAACAAGAAAAATGTTGAGACTAAATAAAATAGATGTTCAGACTAACTGTTTCAAGTATATATTTTTTTGCACTGTTTTAAGTTTGTTTTGTACAGAAATGATGTGCATACTAACTAAGGTTATGCTCATACTAACTCCTCTGATTATCATACTAACACATTTGATGTTGATACTAATTCCTTTTTGTTGATGTCGGTGTCTCAAGTGATGATACTAGCACTTTTGATGTTGATACTAATTACTTTGCTATTGATATCGATGCCTCAAGTGGTGATACTACCATATTTTGTTGGTGATATTAATTCCTTTGGTGTTGATGTTGCTGCCTCAAGTGGTAATAATGTCATCTTTGGTGTTGATACTAATACATTTTATGTTGATATCGCTGCCTCAAATGTTGATACTAGCAACTCTGGTGTTGATACTAATTCATTTTCTCTTGTTATTGGTGCTAATATGAGTCTCACATGTAATGTTTAATGAGACACAATCTTCCGACCTCTTTTGTTTTGTTTTAATATGAATATCAAGTTTTATTGCTTGGATCGGCTGTTTGGACTTTAAAATTGGAGATACGAATGCGAAGTGCACTGAGAATCGCTTAAGTGGCAAAAGACGGGAGGTCGTAGAGATGGTTGTAAGTTTTCACGCTTCCGCATTTATTTCACTAAAAAATCATTGAAACTTAATTGGTCACAAAAAAATAACTAAAAATACACTAAATGTTCCTTTTTTGAAAATTAAGTGTCCGAACTTGTCCGTGAATGGATCCGCCACTGGTATAACAATCACTTAAAATGTGAAGTAAACGTTTAAAAAATAATCGGAAGAGAACTAAATAGGGAAGTGCTTATTTTTACTTTACGGGTTAATTATGTTGTCTGGAACTCTGGATTAATTTTTGAAGTTATAAAGAAACATAGTGAAAAAGTCGCAAATGCGCAGGGCTCAGATAGTCAGATGGGTATTGGCCACGACGGCGCTGAGATTTGAGCCTCTCTGCGCCGGCGGCTTAGCGGCTTAGCGGCTTAGCGGCTTGGCGGCTTAGCGGCTTAGCGGCTTAGCGGCTGGGTATTGGCTCGCTCACAGTCACGGTGCTCATCCCTCTCCGCTCCTCTCCTTTCATTTCACATTTTCCCACTTAAGTTAATATCAACTGCTTACTGTTCGCTTACCTTTCCTGTTATTTGATAAAAGCACGCGACATTCAAAATCACAACCTAGCATTATAATAGAAAAGGTTTTGTCAAATAATTTACAATGCCTTGTAATGGGCTACTAGGGCTTAGCATGTCAAAAAAAAAAAGCTAGAGTTTTCTTCTTGACAAATAACAATCACCATGGAATGAAATATCTTCATCTACTTTGTTCCCTTCTTGAACCGAGTTTCACAAATGAGAATTCATCTTCACTTCTTCTTCTATCTCTTCCCTCATCTTCATCTATTCTCTCTATGTTCAATCGCACTTCATGCAGCGCAGTTTGCTGGTACAATTCAGATCTTGCCATTGGCATCTCAATTTCGACGTCTGAGATGTCATTGTCAGAGCGTGACCTTCTCATACCCCCACTGGCATATCCCATAGGTCTGTACGTGGTCAGATAGCGTGATGCAGGTGATGCCATTGGTGATCCTATCGGACTTTGGCCAGGGCTGGGAGTTACAGATGGTGAATGTGAGCTTCCTTTCTTGCGCCTTCTCCTGGCCGCATCACGCCATTTTTTGAGTGCCTTGGATGTTTGCTCGTCAAAAATAGTCATTTTTATGTGTGATCCCATCTGAACAAGAAGTTTCAATTAATGAATTATATTGTTAGTCTACTTACTGACAAGAAACATTTTTTGAGTAAAATCAGTACGCCATGACATGTTTCAAAAATCAATAGGGTAGTTTACCTGAGATACAAGAGCATAGAGGGGAAGTGTGATGTAACTGCAAAGTAGATGGACTGCGATTCTAGAACAGTAAAGGAAAAGGAGGTCAGAAACATAAATTATTGTATCATATAAATAACTATATATCATATTATCCACAGGTAGATAAGGGATTGATCCATTTAGAGAGACCGTTTTTTCTAGCCGGACTCGTCAGTATATCATGATTACATGACAATAGAACAATTGCAGGTTGACCAGTTCAAAACTGTAATGAATTATAACTAATGAGATTTATTGAGTCTCAGTTGCACGATTGAAGTTCTAAATCTCTTTAATTATATCCTTGGACATAGGTGATTATACACAAGCTGTGGACTTACCCGATACATATTCTAGCAAGAACATAGCCGAAGTTTTCATGGAAGCAAGAATCAAGACCAAATATATCCTGAATTAACATAAAAAGTCAGTACAAAGTTCAAAATGCAAAATGGCAGAGTAGCATTGTGGCTCTCTCATATACAAAAGTAAGGAAGTACCTACCCAAATCCATAGGAAATATGTAAGTTGGAAAGCATTCTGCAAGGAAAGAAAAGGGAGTTCTTTCAGATAAAGCAAAAACTATGTTACCATGTGTACAATCAGAAGTCATTGTATTAAAGAAGTTTGCATACCACAAATAATGTGAAGTGAATCAAGAACAGAACTAGGCGGGGTCGTCCGAACCAGAAATGGTGGTCACTTAATTTCACAAGTGGCATTCCTTGGATAACTGCATGCTTCTGTTGTATCTCTAGGGCCATTGATGCAATTATGGCTTGCAACTTTGTTCCAACTGCTAAAATCAACTGAAATGAGAAACATGAAGTTATGCTTTAACATGTACATCACTCAGACTCAGCACAGAATTTAACTAAAAGAAAACATTGCCTCAAACACAAGAGAAAAAGGAATTTGGGTGAAAGACTAATTGGTTTCATGATACGCCATGAACTTGGCATCAGAATTAATGATGTACCATAAGACAATTGCAAGATGGTTCAACAATCTAGCTTGGTATCAAATAAGTACTATAATGAAATGCTGATATAACGAGAGCATACAACTAATGGCAATAAGGTCACCCAGAATAATTCTTGATACTCTGAAAAAAAATGTCAAAATAAGTGTTAAAAAATAAATTATGATTTCATATTACCACAAAAAACAAAGGTGTGAGAATTGAGGGTATTAATAAATGTTATCCAAAATGTAATCGGATTCTCACCGTGAACATTCAGAAGCAGGATGATGACGCCACAAGCCCACAAAATCGGACTGTTACATAAAAGATAATATATAATTGCAATCTTAATAATAATTATAAAAGATAAATAGAAAAGGAAAGTAACAACTAACAACAATAAATAACAACTTTACGCACCTGATTCCAACCACCACTTTAAAATCATCCTCTAGTGAACGTTTTATGTACTTCTGGAAGTTAAATTTCATTCCAGGATTTAAATGAGCCTAAAGTAATTAGATGAAGTACATGTTAGTAAAAAGATACTGATATGAGGAGTTTATAAATAACAATGTCGAATTAAAGAAAACTCACATTTATGAAGCCATGACGCAATGTTAAGTAATCAGTCTTCCGAACAGACCTAATAAATTGCCTAAAGAAGCTTACCTATTAGAAGAGATAATGAAAAAAAAATCATGTACAGCAGATTAATATGAGGTAAAGGAAAGAAGGATATCAATTTAATTTTTAAAAAAACCAAATAAGCTGTCATAATCAGTATACTGACAGAAGAATGTGTTGTGTCAATTTCACTTTTTTTGATATACTGACGGAAGTCCATATACTGACAGCAGAATGTGTTGTGTCAATTTAGTCTTGCATTCTAATGTTGTAGTTTATGTTTTAACATTTACAAAGTAAAGAAATAAAAAAGTTGCATGATTCATGCTACACAAGTGGTGGTCTTGCACAATGATGTTGCAACTTGCAAAGATGGAAAGTAGCTACATCAAACAAAAACTTTTACAATGTTTCTTTTGCTAAATCCTTTTGAGATGTGATATTGGAGCAATCGCTCGTTAGCATGTTAGCCGTGGTCGAATCATTGTGCAATTAATCATAAAACATTACTAACGTCGGCACAAGTCAGCCGGTTGTTTTTTGCAGTACTAGTGAAAAAGGCACGAAATTCTTCTCTGCATGCAAACAATTAGTTAAAGCAACGAAAGACAAATAATTATACTCTTAGAATGCTTACTACGTAAAGAAGAATGACTATTCTGTTCCAACAGCTTGCATGTTGTTTCACAAAGGATGTCTCATGAGTGAATCTGAACCTTGAAGGATCTGAAATCGCCATCAATTGTGGTGAAAATATTCTATTGAGTCATAGTTTGTAAAATGTTTGGTTATCTTACTTACAAGTACTATTACACAATACCTGAAAATAATGCAGACTATATCGATTTGATTGCTAATACAAATATATATGTTATGTTAGTATCTTGCATATTAAATTCTGAGAGACTGATTTGCTTGGCTAGAGGTGATTGATGGCCTTACAACAATATAATTAATGAGCAGCGCGTTTGTTTTCAAGAAAGTAACCATGCACATTAAATTCTAGAGCTATAATCTAATTAATCATGTAAATTCATATTTTAAAAGAAAACTACCAGTTGAAAACTCATACTTAAGCGACTTAGTCTCCTTTTCCCATTCTTTCCATGATCGTATCTGCATTAAAACATTACTACTTAAAACTACAGGAATAATTTGGTAGCAATAGAAACCAAAGCTAATATTGATTCATTGTGCAAACCTTTAATCTTCCAAGAGCCATTACTGAAGCACTGTATACAACATGCACAACTGCCAAGAAAAATATGAAAAGATGCAACTCGTGCAAACTTTTTGCTGACATAAGAGGCACCTTGTCCTATTAATGACAGGAAACAGTCAATTAGAATGAAAACATAACACAAAATTACAGAAGATTCATCCCTCCATCCTTTTCTTAGCTTATGTATGCTTGGAAGTTGGAAATATCATCCACCCAGACTTCTCTCTAATGTTACAAATATCCATTTGGGGAAATAATAGTTGAAATTGATTGCGCACTCACACTAGGGCAACTAGATGTTGCGGCGGCAGCAAGGCTTCTACGATTTGAGCTGAAAACATTTGAGCCGAGATCCATTATTTCGACCCACAAAAGCCTTGTAATATACTTTCTAGTAACTTTTGAGCCGCGACGACATGGCAACATGGTGTCACCAACTGTCTTGGGCAAGCATATTCTATTTATGTAGTTCTGAAAAAAGACGAGCAGCAAGGAGATAAAGCCAAGAATCATCAACTCTGCAATTGCCATGCATGAATAATAAAGCTAGGGTTAAGTAAGTTGTGCATATCTTTGTACTTTTGTTATTTAAATTATACAACGGATTGGAGAAATTAACAATATTTGTAGAGAGGAGAGGGTTCAAAGTTCAAACTGAAGAAAATAGGTATAGGTATAGGAATAGGAAGTCAACTCACCGTTTTTAACCTTCTCTAGTGCTTCGAACAGAGCATTCTTGTTCTTTTTGGCGAACCACTGGAAATAGAATTCAAAGTTTAGAGGTAATTAATATGTAATAGATAGAAACGTAGGAATGCTGAATTAAGTTTTGCCTGAGTCGATCTATTATATTGGTTTCTTCCCAAAGGGCCCAAGAGAAGAGAAGAGAAGAAAACATGCTTTCTTTCTTTCTTTCTTTTTCGGAATTAATTCGTTGATCCTTCTGCACCAGGCTCACATTACCAAAATTCGAGTCTTTTTCTTTTCTTTTCTCGCTACATTTAATTAGTAACACTCATGTCAATGTGAATGTGACTCTCTGCCTACTGAGTACTGAGTAGTAAATGGAGACAAGGAAAGAAAAAGTTATTTCACCAAATCCAAAACACCAGTCGATCGATGATCGATCCAGAAAATTAATTAAATAGATTGTTAAATAGACAGATAAAGGAAATAGCTAATTAAGGTAGACACATGATAGACACATATATATATGTAGAACGGCACAAGCATCTAGGCTAGCATTTTATCTTTCATGCCTTATCATGGTTATAATTTATCCAGTGAACAAGACGAAGAAGACATGGGAGAAGAACTAAGAAGCGCATGATGAACGAGCTAGTCAGCTAGAGGGCATTTTTGTCCTTTTCTCATTAATGAAGGATGAATAATATCTGATATATAGGATCTAATTACAATCGGCTCGTACATATCCAAAAATGCTAACGAAACAACAATGACCGATTTTTCCCGAGTCTATTGGACCTATAAATACAAGACTTCGGCGACTAAGAAAGAGGATTTGATTATTTTGCTTAGGATATTCAGTTTTTATATTTTCGCTTTTTTCTCTCTCTTGTATTCTCCACAAACTTGAAGTCGGCATCATTGATGTTTTCATTGACAGTCGAACTCAAATTTCTTTTCATTCAAAGGCTCGAAACAAAAGACTTGTTTCCGCCTAGGCTTATTGGGCCTAAAAATACAAGACCTCATCGGTCAAGAAAGAGGATCTGATTCTTTTGCTTAGGATAGCTAGTTTTTATATTTCGCTCTTTTTCTCTCTCTTGTATTCTCCTCTGTTCTTTCAGCTCGGCAAACTTGGAGTCGGGATCAATATCTTCTTGGGTAAATAATTATAGTTAATTTCATAATTTCGATGTTATGGGCAAATAAAAAATAAAAAATGGTTGAAACAGTTGAAGAGTAAATAAGAAATATCAAAGAGACAAAGAGAAATAAGAAATTAATAAAGAGTTAAAGAACACCTAAGAAGTAAGAAGAGATTTTTCTTTGAAAACTTTTCTCATTATTTTGGATTTTCATCTTGATGTCTGAATAAAAAAAATGGATGGATTCGTTGCTCTCTAGTCAGAGCATTAATCTGTATTATGTATATACTGAAATGCGTGGATGATGAGATAGTCTCAAAACTTCATGTACCAAAAAAAAAAAAAAAAAAAAACCAAATCTCTATTTTATGCTTTATCAATTCAATTCATGAATTCATTTTTTTTCTTGGAAAACCGAATACAATTTTGTTGGATTATGGTATTCAGCAGTTGATACCAACGCATACATACCTGGCCGATATGGTGGAGACCCTTCTCTAGCAAAAGAGAAATAACAATCATCGCTGCACAAACTAAGGCCACAGCCCAAGTCGGCGTTTCGAAGAGCTCTCTCGTGCCTTCGCTGGTGTCACCTGCCATGACTCAGCTCTATGGAACGTACTCTCAGTGTCAGCTCTGTGTAACTGGTTTCGGTGCTTTCTTTTCTTCTTCAGGTGTGGCTGGCTACAGGCTACTTGTTATCTAACCTTGAGCTTCCAAAATTGTTGCTTCTTTGTTCTCATGTTCTGTTTGGTAGGTTGCAAAATGCAAATCGGATGATGAGAACAGAGCATTTATGGACCCCTTAGGAGTCTCTGTTTCAATAGGAGCACCAAACAAGCGGAGCAAGGCAATGAGGCATTATATTGCCCATTGGTTCGCGTTCACCAGTTCTCTTGTACATCAATTAAATACGCACAGTATATTTTTCAAAGGAAATACGTACGTACAATTAAGACGCGTTCCTTCCTTGCTCTTAATATTAATTAGCTAGCTGGGTCGATTATGATATGATTGATAGAGTTGTGAGGTGTCCCTTGTCCCCTCCGTGTCAAGCAAGAATTGGGTGAAATCCCTTGTATGGAATGGACAGGAGAATCGGTTCCGTTGTTTTGTGTCGCTTGGTTCTCTCTGTGCTGCTATCAGCATATCATTAATTCTCCTGTTATTTGTGAGGTTTGTTCACAACTTCACATCTTCATATTATTTTGGGATCCAAGTGCCGATTTTAGGCTGCACGTGAAAATATCTTTTATCTACAACTACAAATACAATGCTCTTTTTTTTTTTTGGCACAAGGCACCCTGACCCTGCTATAGTAAATTAATTATCTGTTTTGTAAAAGAGAAAGCGGCCGAGCTGACCAAACGCAGAGGCTCTCTCTCTCTCTCTCTCTCTCTCTCTCTGGGCTAGGGTTCTCAAAACGGGGCGGGTCGGGTACCCGTCCGGATCCACGGGTACGGCGGGGCGGGTATGCACGGGTCCGAACTCAAAACCTCCAACCCGACCCGTGATAAACCCGGGCGGGTCCAGACGGGTCGGGCACGGGTCCGGGCGGGTTGGATCGGATCCGTCCAACTTTTTGAATTTTTTTTCAAATTTTTTTTAATTTTTGAATTTAAAAATGCATATTATTTTAATATATATATATATTTTCGAATTTTTCTGAATTTTTTTTGAATTTTTTTGTATTTTTTTGAATTTTGCACGGATCTACGGGTCGGGTCCACGGGTCGGGTCCACGGGTCGGGCACGGGCGAGTCTTGGGACGAGTCGGGCACGGGTCTACACGGGCACGGGTTTAGACGGGTTTGGAGGATTTGGGGCCAACCTGACCCGTGATAGATCCGTGGATCCGGGATCCGCGGATCCGGACGGATCCGGGCACGAGTACGGGTCGGGCACGGGTACGGGCGGGTAAACCCGCCCGGATTTTGTTTAAACCCTACTCTGGGCTGGCTGCCTGGCTCTGTGATTGATAATGATAATGGCGGAGATAAAGGAAAATTAATTAAGGTGAATAAAAAAAGGGGAGGTGATTCAACTAGAGAGGTAACCAGTGGTAACAATTCTAAATTTGATGTAATTCAAGTAAACAATGCAAAGATAGTAAAATATAAGAGCAAGAAAGTAAAGAGACACGATATAACGTAGTTCGACCTACGAATTAAATGAATTAGACCTATTCCACGAAACCTCCGAATTTAAGAACTGCTCCGGAGCTGCTACACTAGATCACAAGTGTTTTACAAAAAAATGAGCATATCCAAAAAGCTTCAAAATCCCTGCAAGAGACAACACCAAACTTGCAAGGCATCAATCTTGGTTGACAACACAACACAACCTAAGTCAAGGATGATCCACTTGACAACACAACGTAGATCACCAAATATAATTGAAACAAAAGTTTTTACGAATCGACAATTAGACAATAGCTATCCTAAACTCTCTCTCAAGTTTCGATGCTTGAAAGAGAAGACTTTTGTGTTCTTTCAAGTGTTTTTGTGTGCTTGTAAACTTGAGGGAATGATCATTTAGTCTCTTGGAACGTAGATGTCAAGTTTATATAGGCATATCACTTCTTGAATCTTGAAATCTTGAATCAAGATTGCTTTCGTTACAGAAAATCATCAATTAGTTACAAAACTTATTGTGACAGGTTGGCACCTTTATAGTCTTGCCCTTGTTTGCTTCTATGACTGACCTTTTTCTCCTTTAGGAATCTGTTGTGACAGTTTCCACCCGTTATGACTGGTTTGGAACCCGTTATGACGGATTGGACATGCGTTATAGTAATGTAAAGTTCGAATTTTTCTCTCTCCAGAAATAGCCCTAGCGTTACAGTTGCTACAGTAACCCGTTATGACGAATTCTAATCTGTTAAAACCATTTTCAACCTGTTATAACAGATTAACATTTTGGAATTTTCAGGAAAAAATGTCTTTCTTCAAACAATCATAAATTTTGACTCGTAATTCTGATTTCAGTAATTTTTTTAAGCGTTGGAAGGATCTCGACAAGCTCTACATTATTTTCAAAACATCACATGCAAATTTTTATTAATAAAATATTTAAATTCAAATTTATTTTGCAAATTAACAAAACAAAAGTAATGTTTAGGTCAACAATCTCATTTGTATCTTTTGCTCCAAGTTCCTTTTAATTTTTTTTATTCATGAGTTGATGATTTTTGTGGAGAGGCATGTTTACTATTGCTGAGTGATATGGTCTAATTAGGTCTTTTAGTAGGGTACATGTGCAAAAATACATCTTTTATCTTCAGTTTTTCTGTAAAAAGTTGTCTTGGTTTTCACGGTAATTTATTTTGTTTGTACAATATTGAATCCATGTACGTTCTTAATTTCATAGATGTTAGTTTATCATGTTTTGAAGGTTTTATCATGGGGCTGAAGCAATTTTGTTTTTCTTTTGCATGGATGCATAAAGTAATTTGCAGGACTAACAATTTGAGCAGCCCATGCACATTTTAACATCCACAAAATTGAAAATATAGTTCATT